>JXSR01S008731.1:26492-42870 GCA_000969725.1 Ophiothrix spiculata
AGTGTGCATACTACTATTCATGAGTTTGATCACTACCAATTAAAATCCCTTACAGCTACCCACTAAATCCCTTGGGTTACCTACCTTTGCAGCTTTATTTCATACGACTGTGGCGACACTGCAACCTTTTCTTTAGTGATTGTCGTGTTAATCACTGAAGTACTAGTGTGCATACTACTATTCATGAGTTTGATCACTACCAATTCTCATCCCTTACAGCTACCCAATAAATCCCATGGGTTACCTACCTTTGTGGTGTTATTTCATACGACTGCGGTGACTCCGGAACCTTTTCTTTAGTGATTGTAGTGTTCATCACTGAATTACAAGTGTGCATACTACTATTCATGAGTTTGATCACTACCAATTCTCATCCCTTACAGCTACCCAATAAATCCCTCGGGTTACCTACCTTTGAGGTGTTATTTCATACGACTGCGGTGACTCCGGAACCTTTTCTTTAGTGATTGTAGTGTTCATCACTGAAGTACTAGTGTGCATACTACTATTCATGAGTTTGATCACTGTACCAATTATCATCCCTTACAGCTACCCAAATATCCCTCGGGTTACCTACCTTTGAGGTGTTATTTCATACGACTGCGGTGACTCCGGAACCTTTTCTTTAGTGATTGTAGTGTTCATCACTGAAGTACTAGTGTGCATACTACTATTCATGAGTTTGATCACTGTACCAATTATCATCCCTTACAGCTACCCAAGAAATCCCATGGGTTACCTACCTTTGCGGTGTTATTTCATACGACTGCGGTGGCTCCGGAACCTTTTCTTTAGAGATTGTAGTGTTCATCACTGAAGTACTAGTGTGCATACTACTATTCATGAGTTTGATCACTACTAATTATCATCCCTTACAGCTACCCAATATATCCCTTGGGTTACCTACCTTTGCGGTGTTATTTCATATGACTGCGGTGACTCCGGAACCTTTTCTTTAGTGATTGTAGTGTTCATCACTGAACTACTTATGTGCATACTACTATTCATGAGTTTGATCACTACCAATTATCATCCCTTACAGCTACCCAAGAAATCCCATGGGTTACCTACCTTTGTGGTGTTATTTCATAAGACTGTGGTGACTCCGGAACCTTTTCTTTAGTGATTGTAGTGTTCATCACTGAAGTACTAGTATTCATGAGTTTGCTGTTGTGCTTCAGGATGTTTGATTTCAATCTTTCTTGTTCCAACTGAAAAAAGTACAAGAAGTTACTTGATAGCATCTAAAAGATAATTAGTTACCCCCTGCTTGTTCACGAAATACGGGCAAACATTCTAGGGTCTGGTGCCATATTCCATGAGGCTGACAGGACGAATGGAATATGGCACCAGACCCTAGATATTTCCCGTATTTCGTGAGAACAAACAGGGGGCAACGATTTTATAAAATTAATTATTCCAAATATTGGTGTTGACATTTTAGAAAGTAGGCCTAACAGTTGAATGGTTGACTAAGAGTCGGTAAGTAATGTAAGCTGACTTAAAGATATAAGCCACCCTTTAAAAAACCATTGGCCATTCATTGGTTGGTTGGTTGGTTGGTTGGTTGGTTGACGTAGTTCCCTCTTTTGCATTAGGAGCACCATTCCAGAACAAACTTCTACTCACAATAAATGTGTTAAATTGTCAAATCTTTGGTGTCATGTCAGAAACAACTAGAAAATGATCTTGCTATGTTGTCATTTGACTTTAACGTGCATGGTTTTTAGCGATTTTAAAGGACAAAATCTCCCTCGAAACAAAAGTAAAAAAAAAAAGAATCTTGAACGACCAGCCCGACTTTAAATTGCCTCATATAGGTGTTTTTTTTTCTTCAGCTTTTAACTTGTGTGATAAATATATTTTGCATCAACTCACCTGTAATCTTTCTCTTTCTCTTTCCTTCTCTGTCTCTCTTTCCTTTATAGCAATATCCGCCTCGTTTCGTCTCATTTCTTCATCCTCCTTCTGCGCACGTATTGCACGTTCCCGCTCCTCGGCCTCTCGGAATCGTTTCCTCTCCATCTCATGCCTTTCACGCTCTCTGTTAAAATTGAAATTTAAATAGGAGAAAATGATTTTGCTGTTTGGATGAGTGCAGTGGATCAAGGCACTGATCTAACTTGAAAAATTCACTTTATTCAAGATTTGATGACGCTTAAAAATTATATCAGTTCGGCGGAACTCACAATTCGTATACGTATCCAAATTTGGTTACCCACATACATTTTGTATCCGAATTGTGATACCCGTATCAGAATTAGGATATGGAGGGGAATATGAATTCTGATACACCTGTATTGGCGCAGAAAACAAATCGATAGCGCAAGCTGTCAAGTGCATGTAGAACATCTTTCTTGCATTGATGATAAATATATCTGCGGAAATACGGAAATGTCATTTCCATCTGTGCAATTCCAGCGGGACAGCTTCGAAACATGTCCTGATAGCTCCTTATCACAGAAGGCAAAATAATTTGGCTAAAACTTTCTTAGAATTTAGATGGCAAATGATGATAATGTTATTGACCTTTATACATACCGGTACGGTGCGCGGCGAAGCTGAATATTAATTTCAGCTGATATCCCATTTCAGCTGTTTTTGATCCAAATTCGGATACGGGTATCAGAATTTTGATACGGAGTATCCGAATTGTGATAACTGATATATGACACCTCTTAAGTGTTGACAGGCAAAGCTTTCATTTGATGTTCTTCAATTTGTTTAAAGAACAATAGCAACAATGAGAATTGCCAGATCTGTGTGGTTAGCCCCAGGTGAATTTGAAGCAACTTAGAAATAAATTTTCATTAGATTAGATGAGAACGATCACTAAGTCCCCCTGATGCCTACCTCTGTTCCTTGAGCAGTTGTTGCTCTCTTTCCCGAGCCAATTCCATCTCGCGTTTCTTCTTGGCAAGCTTCTCTTGTTGTCTACTCTGCTCATGTTTTCTCTCCTCTTGTTGCCGTCTCGCCTCCTCTATGCGTCGCTGTCGCTCGCTGTCCTCAAATTCCTTTTTACGCTGTAGCATCTCTTCTTGACGCTTAGCCTCCTCCTCCTAAATAAAAATTTGGAATTCAAATTATCTTTGTTGTCTTTGTTATCAAGTGTTAAAATACTGTTCAAGCTACAATAACTTGAGGACTAATCCATTTACATTCCATGACTCTCCTGTGGAATTTGATTTTTAAGTCTCCCCTAAAGGCTAAATAATAATTTATTAGACAATTTAAACAAAAATCCAAATCAATGGTATGGGTTGCATTTACAAACAATGGGGCCCTGCACTCTGAATTTCTTTTTAAACGGTCCAATAAATTATTTTTTGCCCAGTACTTGCCACTTGGGGGGAAAAAAATCCTCACGAATCCACATAGCATAGATTTAATCAAAGCCATTTAAAGCAATTGCTATTGATACCCTAGGGTCTTTGTCGTGATGCCCCGTAAAAAAAAGATTGCAAAAGAAACACGATTAAACCTACCTGTTCTTTCAATTTCCGCAGCCGCGACTCTTTTTCCTGTCGTCTCCTCTGCTCTACCTCTGCTTGCTTGTTAGCCAGCTGATGTCTCCTCAAAAGCTCCGCCTTGCGTTTTTCTTCGTCTTTCTGCGCAGATAAGGCTTTTGTCTTGACTGAACGGGCTTCCAACGCCTGTCTTTTTTGCTGCTGCTGCTGCTGTTGACGGAGTGCTCTGGCCTCGGTCACTTTCCTAATTCTCTCTTCCCTTTTCCTATTGTGTAGTTGGTCAAAAAAAATTGATGAATTATTCGCAATAAAGAGTATAGGCGAATTCATACTCGGCCTCCAAACAAAATTTTCCCTACCAAACATTTGGTCGTGACGTCAAAATAACGAGTGACTCCAAACAAAATAACCTCAACACCGAGTTGAGACCAAATAAAATTTTGCGCTAGATTGCACATGCTACTGAATTGCCATATACATTGGACCAAATGTTTGCTAACCGTTCATACTTTAAGTTCGATGGCAAATATTTGGTGACGTCATGACCAAATGTTTGGTAGGAAAAATGTTGTTTGGAGGCCGAGTATGAATTGGCCTTTAGCTGTTGCAATTGTTTTTTACAATTGAATATAGGAAAACCATACTGACCCAAGTCCACGCTAATTATAAGTTTACCCATACAAAAGGAAGTGATGATTAATGCTCAGTATTGATTTTGGAATGGCAATTATAGTTATCATTAGGACAATAAACTTTCTTTGGCCTCAGTAGGGAAGCATGGACTTGGGTCAGTTTAGTATTCCTATATTCAATTGAAACATACACATGTGTAGTTTAAGGTATGATAGAAGAAAAAATAAAAACATACAATCAAATTTCAGACAAAAACAGTTATATGAAAAAGAACTTCTATATTTTATTTAAAATGTCCTGTTCCTGCTACTACCAACATTTGATGATTTGTACGAATTAAAGGTGCTTGCTTTTAAAAACATTCGAGATTTGGATATCATACCAAATTGTTTCTTATATTTTTCCCTTGATCATTGCAAAATTTTGTGCATGAAATATATTTTGTTTTGGAAATATAAGTGAAAATGTGTCTAATTACAGTCACCATACTCATATTTAAAGTATAGGCAAGCCTTGTCTTTGGAAAATTACTGGTGAGTGAAAAATCTCTATCCTCAAAACAGGTGAGCTAGAGACGATTTTAATCACTTGTTTTATTACACTTAATAAAGGCGAGTAATAAAAAACTCTCCTCAACTTCATTTTAGGTGAGTGATTGTAAGTGATCACTCTGACTCGTCTCAAAAGACGGCCTGTACAGGCTGCCAAATACAAAATTGGTCCAAAAATCAAATGGTTGGACCAATTAAATTAAAATTTGAAAATGAAAGCTCATTATACTCAGCCGGCAGCTTCTGGACGGTTGCCATTGTGCAGAGCAATAGCAACCGGCCAGAACCGGCTATTGACTGCCAGTTGAGTTCCAGTACCGGCTATGACTGCCAGTTGAGTTCCAGAACCGGCTATCCGGTTGAGTTCCAGAACCGGCTATTGACTGCCGGTTGAGTTCCAGAACCGGCTATTCTACTCAACCGGCAGTGTTCCAGAACCGGCTTTTGACTGCCGGTTGAGTTCCAGAACCGGTTATTGACTGCCGGTTAAGTTCCAGAACTGGCTATTCTCAACCAGCTATTGACTGCCGGTTTAGTTCTAGAACCGGCTATTGACTGCAGGTTGAGTTCCAGAACCGGCTATTCTCAACCAGCTATTCTCAACCAGCTATTGACTGTCGGTTGAGTTCCAGAACCGGCTATTGACTGCCGGTTGAGTTCCAGAACCGGCTATTCTCAACCGGTTATTGACTGCCAGTTGAGTTCCAGAACCGGCTATTGACTTGCCGGTTAAAGTGCTCCCTTAGTGGTGATCTTCATTCCAATTTTTAAAAACAATTAGCAATAATTACCTCTTTTGCTCCTCTAGTCTATTCCTCTTTTCCTCTTCCAATCTTTTCCTGTTGTCATCCTCCCGCTTTCTCTTCAACTCCATCTGCGCTTTCATCTCCTGTTGTTTCTCCTAAAATCGAATAAAAAGATTCAAACATGAACTTAAGTAAAAATGCAGTGAACTTAACTGAATCAGTAACCATTCACCCCGGAAGGGTGGGGTTGGGGGGTGGGGAGGGGGACCCACTCAAGTATAATGATGCAGGCATAGCGTGACAGTTTTTCAAAACACCCCCTAAAGGGTGATTGTTTCTGAAGCAAAAATATACCCTTTCCCCCCCATTCACAACTTAAATCGAGAATATACCGTTTTTAACACTAGGGTTTGAAAAAGTACTCTATTTCTTGAAAATGAGCTAAAATGGCTGCTTTCGATACCCTGAACGGTGTCACTTGATACATCCTTTTGTCCTAATTCACCTTTTTCTTGGTCAAGCTATGCCTGCAGAAAGGATGGGCCGATCGGCCCGATCCAAAATCAGCCCGATTATGGTGAGATCGGTGACGAATCGGGATCGGCAAAAATCACAGAACTCTACCGATTCAGCTAACAGATCCATACATACCACAACAGAACATGTAGCTGGAAATCTCCATAAATCATGTTTAAAAATCTCCAAAACGGAACATTGTTCTGCCGTAAAATTTCACATGGATTATGAGGAAAATATGAGCAATATTTTGGTACCAAAATCTCAAAAAAAAAAAAGTTAGAGCAATCGGACCATGCTCCTTTAATGATTTGGAAAGACTTACTTTGAGTGTTTTCTTCTGAGGCGTGTTCCTCTGTATGAATGACGTAACCATACCGCTGCCTCGTAGATTGGTAGGTGTGTTCTTTTTTGTTTTCAAAGCATTCAAAAATGATTTCGGGTGTGGCTTGACTACCTATATAGGAGGAAAAGAAATCACATGCTTCTTAAGAAATGCTAATGAAGTGCTCTATAAATCGGTACCATGGAATATCAACATTAGGCCAAGTAAAATTGATTATTTGTTTCCGGTAACATGCTTTGAAAACATGGAGAAGGAAGGAAGGAAGGAAATTTTATTTTAGCAAAAATTTAATGATTTCAAAATATTAGTATGGAAGGAAGGGAAGATATTTTAATATATCCAAAAATTATATTCCATAAAAAAAAACCATCAGATATGTACTTTAAACACAATTTTTGGATGAAAGATATGACTAGCTCTGATGAAAACAGTAATTTTAAGTTTCTTTTGCAAGACTTTGATCTCACTCTGTACATTTTTAGAAAAAACTGATTACATGAAAGATGGCGGGTGGATATCATCAGTTCTCATCTCTCGACATGTACAGAGGTAAAACTGGGGCGGTGAAGAAATATTTTATTTTTTCAGAAAAGTGATAAAATTTGCATTTTTCATGTGCATTTTTGGGGAAGGAAGGGTTACCGGAAACAAACATATTATTTTACTTGGCCTTAAAAATGAATTGTAATGTTCTGCTATCATGCAATGTTCCTGAGATTCAACAAGAAACAAGTCGATTCAGGTTGAATAAGAGCTGACCAACAACTTGAGAATGGCAGATGTAACTTCATGTGACAAGTCCTTGAACCATCAGCACTAGTAGTTCTTGTTCAAAGAAATGATGAATTTCTTGATTGTTCTCAACCACACCAATCAACAGATGAAACCAGAGAGTGTTTTAAAGGGGAAATTCATGATCCACTTTTCATCCTCAATGTCACTGCTATCAAAAATAGAGTTTTTTATCTTGTAAGAATCCTTTACTGGTATATGTTAGAATCCCAAAAACTTTCTTTCAAATGTGCTTATATTTTTGAGAAAAGCCAGAAAATGTGTCATTTTCTAATTACTGTCGGGGCCCGACAATAATTACAACACAGTAGCCAATGGGAAAGTTTAAAATGCTGGAAAGCTTGTAACTTGAAAACGAATGGTCAGAATCGAGTGAAATTTTCAGCATACATTCACATTGTACACCCCCTTTTTTAGCTAGAAAAGAGGTGAGATTTTTGTTACATCAGAATCATGAATTGCACCTTAAGTACTTTCCATAATTCCATTCAAAATTTGAAATCAATAGCTCAAAATAACCCACAGTGAGAATCATTTCCGATTGAACATACACAGTAAAATGCATGTTTTAAATCTGACACAGTACATTTATTATTGAAGCGACCAGATAAATCAAATTACCTTGAGAAAGGTCACACTACCAGCTCAATGAATATGTAAACAAATCTTTGGTCGCTTTCACACCATTAATTATAGATTAATAACTGTTTTTGTACAATAATATTTTTGTACAATTTCACGAGCGCAAGTAAAGAGCAGTTATTAATCTAATTCATACACAACAATGATTAGAATAAAATTGTAATGAAATTAAACAGCATAATTATTTAAAAAGTGTGTTTACTTTTTCAATAAAACATAGGAAATACAACCATTCATCGTCCCACGTTAATCATAGTAAATTAGATTATACCTTTCTTTTAAAATGAAACTTGCCATACAAGTGCGAGTATTTTACGCGTACGCGTACATGGAATTGTACAACGCATTACACGTTTTGCATCATGCAACTAGACGAGATTAATGAATGCGTATAAGTTACCAACTGTCCAATTAGATTTACAATTTCAGCGCGTACTTAACGCAGAGTGTATGAATACAGTTTAAGATCGCAGTCGATCAATTAAATGAGGCACAAACCTCAATGCAAATAATGTTGACCTTTTAACCTTTAACCTACCTTGTCTGGAGGGCATTCTGGTGATGGTGTTCGGGCACGAGTGGGTGTAATGCTGCATTGAAGAAAAAGAATAAATGCAACATCTGAATGAGTGTTCAAAAATACACTTCGAAGCCAATTTTTTTAATTTGTTATTCTTAGCTTGTTTGGAAGCCGAAATGGCCAAAAACATGTGGTGGTGTGGTTTTTTTTGTGTGTTTTTCTCAAAAATTTGTGAAAATTCCTTTCTGAAATTGTTTACTTTTATTAACTTTAAGCACTTTGTTAAAATGTTATGGCACAAAAGAAACTTGTAAATGTAAAATTGAGTAACGTATTGTCCCCTCTTAACGTTGGGAGTTCACGGTTAATAATAAAACAATTTACACGGTATGTATTCGTTCGTGTAACCCTGTAAACGTTGTAAAATCATACAAATTCTTGGCCCGGGGTCAAATTCACTAGAGTACTGCTCGCTCAGCCAGTGACTCTGTGAGTGTTGGTTAAGCTATTTTCACAGCCAATTTCAAACTCTGGGTTTCATTTTATGTTAAAAATAGTACATTTTAGTGTTCACAAAAGTCGATTTATCATTCGTCTGTAATAACTGATTTTTACCTCCATTGCTCAGAATCTGAGAATTTTACGTGAAATTTCAATGGTTTTTTTCTGTGTCATTTCAAGCTGGCGAAATAATGTTTTCTCCACTGCGCATCTGTACTGCGCAATCACAAACTTCATATACAATGTATACGCAATCACAAACCACATACAATGGCGAATGCATGTTATGAACGTTACTTTTAGAGCTTGGATGTTTAAGGCCCTGATACGCAATTTGGCATCAGAGTATGGCGATTTGACCCTGATAAACCTGAAGTTAACCACCGATTAATTAAAAAAATAATTACTAATTACTTGAATCTTAAAAATCGTAATCTTACTATCCATGGACCGTTTTAGTTAAAGATGATGCACATGAAAATTTTAATTATTTATAGATGATATTTGGTGAAAATTCACACATAATTCAAGAGAAAGGTTGATTGAAAAAATAAAATAAATATAATGTCGCTGCTTATATAGCGCTTTTCCATAATTGATCAAAGCGCTTTACATTTATTCCGTTACCACTAGAACACAGCCAGCTGCCTATTCAAGCGTTCAATGTCAGTATTCCTAGTAACTCTCCGTATAACGCTTGGGTCGACGAGGCAAGTGTGATAAAGTGGTTTGCCCAGGTTCACAACACGTTTGGCACCAACGGGGCTCGAACTCACAACCTCACGTTTATGAGTCCTGTCGATTTCCGCTAGACCACATCCGATTGAACACATGTCATGGTTAAACGATTGAAACAATTTGTAAACGTTTACTCAGTTTCGTTCATGTACAAGCGTGTATACCAGTGGTGGGCAACCTTTTGACTACCAAGGGCCAAAAAAGAGTTGTCTTATTTGTCGCGGGCTGCACCTACTTTCGCCATAAAGCATATTGAGGCCTATGGAATACCCAATTGTATGGTCATGACCACTTTTTTACGCAAATATCACACTTCCAATGACCTGTTTTTACAGCAATCTCTGTGCTTCGCTTTTTAAAAAGAAAAATTAAAGGTGTGTCAATCGATACTAACAAATGTCCACCAAAATACTGTGAGAAATTTAAACCAATACCCCAAATTTTAAATAACAATTTTCTTAGAACACACATCGAATGGCCCTTTTTCTGCAAATACTACAAGGACCCTGAGAGACAAGTTTATTCCACGCACAATTACACCATGATCGTGATGACTAATGTATTTGGACCTATTTTCAAAACAGCAAAAAATATTTTTTCTTCTTCTGGGCGGGTACGCGGGCCACATACAGCCCACGGGCCGTAGGTTGCCCACCACTGGTGCCAACATTAATTACCTTGAAGTACTGCAAGCTCCGGAACTTCTCTTCTTGATTCGACTAGACGCTGCAAATATGTTTTAAGAAATAAAATATAAGTATAATTCAGGGATGCCAGTGGTAAGCAACAATTTTGCAGGAAAATGAATAAAAATTGACTCTCGCATAATAAATCCTGTTGGGGTAAATTGCAGGAAATGACTTGAAAATCATTCAAGCAGGAATTCCGGCAATTGCAGGAAAACTGGCATCACTGATAATTTTTTGTCATAGTATTATAGGGGTATGAGTAGTTTTGTATGTCATTGCACCTAGCATTTTTAATATTTTTTTTATGATGACCGATCTCTCTCAAATAAGATGCGTTACAGCAAAAGGTACAATAAGGCCTAGAAAAATATGTTTGTTTGCCCTCCGCAACCGACCCTAAAATGCCAAAAATTTGGGTTGAGTATTTTAGGTTTTTTTTCTTCAAACACCCAAAATATGAAAACTCAATATTTTCAACAGAAAATGTAATATTTAGCAGTATTAAGTCACATTTAGTACTGGAGGGCAAACAAACAATTTATTTTTTTTTGGCCGAAGTTGGAGCTTCAAGTGTCTGAAAACAAATTGTTAAGAACCAATTAATAATTAATATAGAGGCCTTGCATGCTTTTATCACTTGATACCAAACAAAGGATTTCGACTTATGACCCTTCCTGTAAACATGGTGTAACAGGCGTATTGTAGTCCATTCAGGACACTGTAATTAACCTGCTGATAATGGTGCATTTTTATTGATGGGACAATATGAAGTGTTTGGTAATGGTAACACCTCCATTGAATGCATTTGTCTTTGAGCAATAACCCATATTCATGGTATTACACATCACATGCAGGGCCTCTATTTGAAGAGAGGGCAGTAAATTAAAGCCATTATTTAGGTTCCTGGGTGAAATTACAATGCAACAATTAGGACACTTGTAGCTCAACATAATTACCTTTTGCTGTACATAACAAGTCACAAATATACTCAATTTACATAATTGGGAGCTTTTGTCCTTAATGAAAACCCATCACCAATGAATCAAATTGTGTGTGAATTGTGTGTGATTCCAGCAGGCACTCAATCAAATAAGGCCCCCAAAAAGTTGTTATTTTAAAAAATGTATATTAGGGTCCGGAGGCACCCAATTTTGATAAGATTGGGTGATTTTTGAGAAAATATTGGAAAATGCATCCAAAGTTGGCACTCTGGATACTTTTTTTAAATAATAATAATTTCTGACTGGTGGACTTGATTTTTCAGAAATTCCACAAGGTTTCTGTCGAGACTGTTTTTTCATGTCGACATGTCACAATAATTTTTGGTCGACGTCGACATAAAGTTGACATCAAAGATTTGTTTTTTGTGGGAAAAACGAAATTGTTTTAATAAGCAACAATGACCCGTTTTAGACATAGACTTGCACATATATAGTTCTTTCTGCGTAAGACAATATGGATGATATAAAATTGATTTTGTTGTTGTTGTGAACCATCATAAAAAAACGGTTGTAATTCAGAAGCCACTAATAAACATTAAATCATTTATGCAACACTTTAAAGCTAAACTGCTAATAAACATCCATAAATTGGCAATTAAACATAAGTTGTTGTTTTTTAATTTTACTTGCCCAGTTTTGTCGACAAATGAGATTTAATGTCGACATGTCGAGATATGCTTTATGTCGACATATATGTCGACATATATGTCGACATGTCGACAGAAACCTTAATTTAGACAGTTCATTTATCTAAAATAGTGAAAATGGCGAATTAATTTTTGGAAACATTGGTTTTGTGGTTTCTAATAATTGTTAAACTTTCCAAAAATATATACTGTATAAGTGGTTTACTTGCGCTACATTAATTTTCGCGCTTTTCGCACTCAATTCACCTTGTGCGAAAATAAATGTAGCGCGAAAAGTGGTTTTAATAGTATACAGATATTGACAGTTTTGAGGGGCATGGTTTAAATAAATTATTTTCCCGAGGTGATCTCAAAACCATGAATATTCATGGTTTTGAGATCACCGAGGGGAAATAATTTTTACCATGCCCCGAACAAAAAGCAGTCAATATTCGTTTTATATACCGAATATATAGATTTTTGTCATCTGGTTGGTTAAAAGAACCGAAAATGATTTACGATATATGTTTCTTTCATTTTGTATTGTGCGCAAAATGTATTGAGCGGGCCTAGTGAAAAATATGCCCCGGGCCTAGTTAAATCCAAGCCCGCACTTTTAACCAATCAGAGGAAAGGAATCTATATATGAGGTATATAATACCGGCTATCGTTACAAAAATCACAAGCGCGAAAATAAAAGCTCGCAAAATGATTTAAAATAGCTAAAAATATTGGCGTTTACAGTAGTTTACCTAATCCAAAAAAAAAGCAGCGAAAATTTTTTTGTAGACATAGTAAAGTGACTAAACCTGAGTAATTTAGAGTTAGGTATATTAAATTTTTCAGCGGGGATGTATGCTATTGGTCCCATACAAAAGAATCATAGCCGTACATGTAATCGCAGTCAGCATCGTAAAGAGTTTTCTACACCTGAAAGGTCCCAATCCCATTTCAGTCGAAATTCTTGAATATGGCGGTCAAAATTCTTGAATACATAGTTGACATGATAGACCTTTTCAAAATCCATTCGGAAATCTTCGGAACATCGATCACGTGGCCGTTTTAACAACCAATCACGTACGAGCTCATTAGCATATGTTTTTGTAAACAACATTTTCTGAAATTTTTTTCACTTTTTCAGTGCAATAAAAGTGAAAAATATATAGAACCAGACCCATACATTTTTAGATACACTAATTCTGAACAACTTTTGGCTGATGGTACCATAAGCTCACCGACACAAAGAGTGAAATTTCCATTTGAAATCGGCTGATTAACCTTAAGATTTCAAGTCACATCAGGGCGATCACATCAAAAGTGACTCTGTAGTGCTAACACTAATTACAAGTTCGAATTCGTACGCAACCAGTTAACGAGAACGCAAACTTAACATTTATTGGTTATTGTGTTGAAGAGCCACTGTCGGCAATTGCCGGAGAGTGTAAAATCAGCTTCGGAAATTCTCGGAAAGTTGTGTTTTGAATAGGTCTATTGCAGCAACACATGCATAATATACCATTTACCGACCTACCTCTTGTTAGTCGTCTCTGCGGCTCCAAACTATCTTCAAATTTCTCTGATCTGTCAGACTAGTTGGGGGAAGAAAAAAAAGAACAATTTAAGGCTCGTGTTAACTCAAGTCAATCATCAAAAAAGTTTTTTTTCAAAAGAATCTGAACACGGGACTGTTTTTAACGTCCAGAATTTCCACAAGTCCTGCTCTATACTCTATAAATCTTGAAGTATACATGCAATAAGTTGTCGATTAACACACATAAACCAATATGACCATGCGCGAAAATAAATTAGTCCATACTTTTTTAAGCATAACAATGCACCCAATCATGTTGAACATTCAAATGAACTTGTATTCAAGATTTTACCATGTAATAGTAACAAAATTAACCAAAAATAATACCAAAATCATGAAAGATTCATGTACCAAATGTATATAATATGCAGTGATTTGGTCTTAGTCAATCCTAATCTGTCATTGCTAGTCTCTTACACAATTCAAAAACAGCTGTTCGTAATGATGATATTAAGAAATTCTTCATATCTAGTCCAATAAATATCACACTTACGTGGACGTTTCGTCCGCTACCAGCAGACTTTTTCAACACTAATGGCGAAGTAACAATCTTCTGTTCTTGACAATTGTTGACTGTTGCTTAGTAACAAGGTTGCAAGATGATTTCTTAAGAAGATCGTCAAATGCGTGACTTAGATGATATTGCCCCTCATCCCTGTGTTGAAAAAGTCTGCTGGTAGGACAAAACGTCCACGTAAGTGTGATATTTATTGGACTAGATATGAAGAATTTCTTAATATCATGTTTAAAGAACAGTCTTGATGAATTTATCCAAGAATGTTCGAAATGATGTTGAATACAAGAGATATGCTATGGATCTCGTAACAGAGTCTGTTTTCTTGTTGCATACTTCAAGGTTTATAGAGTTTAGATCCCAGCACTAATAAAGAGCAACAAAGTGCAAAATGGTTGTCACACTGCTACATCATTTTCATGGGCACTAAGAAGTTTTAGAACATCAAATGGAGCCTGTTTATTTATTTTTTTCCTTGTCAACACCAGATAGCCAATTTGAGCACTGCGATTTCTGTTAAAAAATGTTATGGGCATTTCCATGAAAAATGGACATGAGTAAAAAAAATCAACTTCACTTCTGGACTTCATTTGTACTCACAATTTATTCCTAACATATGTCTAGATCATGACATAAACTTTTTTACCGAATCCAAATCATTTTTTCATGTTTAAATTACGTTTTCTGAAGAGACAGTTGAGCTCCCAATTTAAGGTAAAAAAGGTGTATTTCTAAAATGTTCTATATTTTAAAACAGAAAGCACAGAACCAGCAAAGTAAAATATATTTTTGTAGTTAGTAATGTCATGTTTTAAAATAAAATAAAAATAATTGTCTAACATTACAGTTTTAGCTACATGGGGGACAACAGTGAAGGTCTTGAGGTAACGCAAGTAACAAAAAAAAACATTTTTTCAAATATTTTGTTAACGCACCTCTTAATTTTTATGGCATTTTAAATTATTCCTATACCCTTCATACTAAATCAGAAAATGATCATAAGAACTGAACATTGGCTTCAACAAGAAAATACAGAGCCCCTCAAAAATGGTAACACGAGTAACAGGTAATGCGAGTAACAGCGGTAACGTGAGTAACAGTAGAGTTTTGATGGTAAAAGCAAATACTGAATGCATGTTTCTGATAATTTTTCACTAATTTCTGGTAAGAGACAATAAAAAGTAACGTTACAAAAAAAAATTGCAGGTTTAAACATTGCTGTTTGTTAATTGTAGAGAGCGCTGAGTGTCTGCTACAAGTTTAGTCCATTTTAATGCATTTTGTTTCAATTTGTGCTGTTAATTAAGTGTAAGTTAAAAGGTGCTCTTATAGTTTAAGTGTGATAAAGGGATTTAGACAAGTTAACATGAACATAATCTATATTTTTAGAGACAAAATGAAGTCATTCACTTATTTTTAGCCAGTATTAGAGGTTCATAGGCACTATCTTAAGTTCTGACTGAATTCAAAATGAAAGTTATGTGCTAATTTTCAAGGGATGAAAATTGTGCTGCAACAGACTAAATATAATGAAATAATCTCTTACAAATCATATTAGATTATTTCCAAGAAATTTTTGCTGTATTTCTTACCACAAGAAAAAAATAGTAACGCGAGTAACGGTAACGCGAGTAACGGGAATGTTTTTTGAGTAATTTGTAATCAACGATCTTGTCTTTTGCCATTATTTTGTATTCATTGAGAAAGTTTTTAAGTTTACAAGACTGTACAATGCAAATATTATGATAAGTTAGGAGTTAACCTATTATTTGACTAAGTGGACAAATCAGTAACGCGAGTAACGGAACTTATGCTTCCCAATTTTTACATGTTAAGTAGTTCTGCATATTTAATTGTATTGTTTCGCACTTCAATATCATGGGTATTTAATAAAAATATTCAATTGCTTGCAAGTCCTTAATTTTGAGCAAACAAGTGAATCAAAGTTATGTCAAATTTTGTCATGTCCGAAAAAGGTAACGCGAGTAATGCTTTTTTGCAAGAGTGCCACGGCCACATATTTTGACAGAAAGTTTGGTTGTTACTACCGATGGAAAGTCATGACTGTAAGGTATGTATGTGTGAAAGATCAAGGAAGTAGTCCATCTTTTGTAAAAACTACAGCACTTGAAAGGTAAAAAGGCGCAAAAAAAGGTAACGCGAGTAACGCTGGAAATGCCCTTATCATAACTTACAAACTAATTAAGTAAACTGACATAAAAGTATATATTTGGAATATTTGTGCTCAGCAGCCAAAATGGGCCATGGCCATAGAATCCACTTGTTTTGAAAAAAAAATAGTTGCAAAAATCATTTGCCCACCCCTATTTATAGTCCCCTTTTCAAACTCATTTGGCGGTAAGCATGGTCGATAATTCGATATATCGAGATATATCGATTTTTTAAAAACATCGATATTGCCGATATTGGATTTCAAGGTTTATCGATATATCGTACTTGCCGATATTTTGAAAATAACATCGATAAATCGGGTGTACGATATTT
>JXSR01S008732.1:21455-41450 GCA_000969725.1 Ophiothrix spiculata
GTACGAACGACGTGCGTGACGCACGACCTCCCTACGTTTGCTACGTCCTCTCTGCGTTTTTTGAAAAAACGTAGAGAACGTGGCCTCTCGAAAAAACGTACGAACAAAAAAACGCACGACGGGTTGTGACCAGCGCTTCACGGTTATCTGAAAGGCTACTCTAGGTTCTAGTGCATTTAATTAATAGGATTGTTTGTTGTCAGTGTAAGACTCTGTCACACATCACGAAACGTACGAATTACGTACACTGGTTTGGTAATCGATAAAATAAATACATTTCAATAACTGAAAAAGTTGAAAGTGTACGTTATTCGTACGTTTTGACTGTTTCACTGAAAACAAAAGTTTGTTTTTCGGCGTGCTTTACTAATTTAAATAGGTAAAATACACTTGTTGAGCCCGTGCTATCAGTTTTTACTACGGTTTTACGATTTATGTACCAAAGCGGACGTATGAAAGACGGAAGTTCTACGACAATGCAACATCTAGTACAGCTTCGAAAACTCGTAAACGCTGGCATCGGTGCATTTACGAACTTTTACCATTTGGTTTTACTAGTGGTTTTACGATGTTCAAAATTCACGCTGTTGCTATCACACGACAACACATTTTTCAGCACACGAGAATTAACTAGAACTGTCGTGGCGGGTTGGAGAAAGGATTTGGAAATAGTGGCAATGGCAGGTAATATTTCAAGTTATATTTGTTTTGGAGTGAGCACTGGATGTTGCTGTTGTTGTAGCACTTGTGTAGAATCGTGATCGCATGAAGTGTCATTCATGGGTGCATTGTGTGTAAGCTTAGGCTTCTCTCGTAGACTGTGGGGCAAATGCAGTCTACGAGATAAGCATGTTAAGCGTACATTCAATGTGTTCGTGAATGACATTTTATGCGATCACTATTTTGCACACCACATCAATGGCACTGTCCAGTGCTCATTTTGAAACAGATATAACTTGAAATAATGCCTGTTTTTGCCATTATTTCAGTTTCCTGTTGTCTTATCGTGTCCCAAACATCGTACATCACATTTGTAAAACTATTTCGTTCCGCCAGTCAAACGAGTTCTGAACTTTGTTGAGCCTGTCCAACTAACCAATATTAGTAGGATGAGACATCGTTTTTACGATCCTATAGGTTAGTACGGCAGGTTTGAAATTCGTAAAGCCCATGCATGCCGTACTAATCATTTCGTTGGTAAAGCATGCTAGTTCAGCACGCCTAACCAATATATAGCATCGCTTGTCATGCTGTACAAATCATTGATTAGTAGAATGAGACATCGTTTTTACTAACTTTTATTTAGTAGAACTTACGACATAATGTTTTCAGTGTATACGGTGATGTGTGACGGAGTCTAAGTATTTTGTGGTCTCAAACTCGAACTAGGAAATGTTTACAATCGAAGTACTAAATCTTAGGTCAAAGTATGTTAACAGTTTTCAGTACATAAAGAAGTTTGCACACCATCAACGAATTCGCCAACGTTAACGGCAATGGCAGCAGTAAATTTCAGTACAAAAAGTTGATAAATAAGTATACCGATACAGAGTGTCCCAGAAGACACCATACAATCTTTGCATTTAATTTTCTTTGGTTTACGGGTAGTTAGAAAGTATGTAATTTTATAGCATTTTATAGCCCATGAATTAAACTTGCAAATACCTATTGTTTCATTTCAATCGAAAGCGTACAACAAAAGTTATGATTTGACAAATATTTGGATGTAAAATTTTCTGGTCCAATTTCACGATTTTGTAAGTTCCCCTCGAATGAAATATTTTCATTAATCTGCTCACTCAACCGCAACAATGCTTAATACATTATTATCTGCATGTTCTGTTTTATCTGTGTTGAAAAAATGAACAAATTTGATATCAAAGTAAGGCAGATATGATAAATTTTCCAAGGTGCCCCATTTTTATTCCATTCAGAAACACTCCTACTTTATGGCCAATAATCATGAAATTGGATCAGACAAAAATCCACCCAAATTTTTCAAACAACATAACTTTTGTTGTACACTACCGATTGAAATGAAACTAACGGTATCTAAAAGTTCAATTCATAGGCTATAAAATGCAATCGTTAGATACTTTCTGACTATCCGTTAAACCCAAGAAAATTACCTTCAAAGATTGTAAGTTTTTTTCTGAGACACCCTGTAGAATATGATAAGACAAGTGTTAACTCCCAAAAAATAAATCATCCATCCATAATTCTAAGATAGTATCACAAACAGTGGTTTAATACAAATTGGTTAACTACAAAACCTTTGTTTATATGTAGAGGTTGCGTTGAAAAAAGACTCGATCCTTAGTTACTCGAAATATCAAATGCAGTGCCAATCACCTCTGTATTTGCGAGTATTCCTCAATGGGAAATCCGAGTGTTTTTTTTTAATCTGGGAAAGTAAAAGAAAAACACGAAAAGATGAATATTTATACCACACTAGATTTCTACCCGTGCAACGAAGCAAAAAAAAATATAGATATAGCGAAAAACTCAGAATTGAATTTTCAACTCTCATATAATATTGGTAATTTTGTTTCTTAATAAACTTAAAAATCAATTGAAATTTATATTTACTGAATAACTTTAAATATATACAGTGCCCATTTCGACTTATGATATCAATTTCCATTTCCAGGAACTCTCCTGAACGATCTTCGGAAATCTGTTCTTGGAGTTAAAGTGGCCTGTAATGTAATTATTCAATGTAAAAAGTGATCAAAAAGGTGTCAGCTTAAAATGTGAAAGGAAAGTCCTAAATGTAACGCGATAACTGGGTTTATGAGAAAAGATAACAATTACACTCTTAAAAAGAAAGGATCAAATTGATCTGATAAAGTATCAAATATGAGCTTACCCTTTTCCGGATCAATCCTTTTCGGATCAAACACACTCTTTTTTGATCCGAAAAGGATCAAATTCGAGGAGAATTTGGATCAAAATTGATCCGGAAAAGGGTAAGCTCATATTTGAAACTTTATCGGATCAATTTGATCCTTTCATTTTAATTTTTAAGAGTGTAGTCTGTTCGAATTTTTCATCAAACAATAATATTCAGAAACTTGGTATGGCAGCGTCATAAAGGCCGAAAAAATGTTGTATATATTCTGTGTCTTGCAAGGGAACGGAAGTTATGGAAATCAGTTATTCTCGATACACAAATTCTACTTAGTATATGGACCAGATACCAAAACCATGCACTGAGGTATTTACGGAGTTATTAATGCTTTTTTATGCCACTCTTACCCATTTTAGTGCTAGTTAGATTCGAAAAAGTTCAACAACATAATTTAGGAGTAATGTTACTATGATACCGTCAAATCCTTTTCCTTTGATTTTTTATTAACATTCAATACTTTTAATGCTTCTTATATTGCAAACTTTCACCCATTTTGAGTGAAGAAATATACCAGCATTCTGGCAGCCATTTTAAAACCCATTACGTTACATAATTAGTACGTTACTAAATAGACAACTGGTATCACAGTCATTTGCGAAATCAAATCAAATCTCTTTATTCACAATATCAAAGATTATAATGTATAAAAAACAATGAAAACATATAGAACATGACAATGATATTGTGGGAAAGGTCGAAAGGCCAAAAAGGCCCTAAGGGACCATCCCCTGAAAAAGAAGGTTTCAAATACACAAAAACTCAAAACATATCTATACTATTAAGAGAGAACTTTAAACCATGGAATGCGCCATTTTGAATAAATTAGGCCCCCGGCTGGGGGTTCTTCAAAAAGATTTGTTTGGATATGTGCCTGCTAGACTTTGAAAATATGGCCCACCTGTTTTTGATTCAAAAATCAATCCATCAGTTTATCAATTTCACACAAAAAAACACTCAATCGTACACAACTTGGATGCTTTTTGAGCAAATTTCTCAAATTACCCCCAATATAAAATTGTGGGCACAAAAAAACAAAACATTCCCCGCCCAAATCTTATGAAAATTCATGAGAGTATGTGGGAATAGTGACAGATTTTGCAAACACTTGTACCAATCTTGACTGTAGAGGTTTTTTGAACCCAGATGACCCCAGATCACCTTCAATTCCATACATTTTTATGTCACATGTGTATAACCTTACCTTAGTATCCTTGTGTCCAAATTTTATGAAAATCTATGCAAGTATGTGGGAATAGCGCCCAATTATGTAAATAAGGGGCTCCTCATCCTCCGGCTCCTCATCCTCCACCGCTTTGATTAATTAACACATTAATTAATCTTAATTAAAAACCAAATTAGCTCAACACATACAGTTTTCATTTTATGAAAATATATTTATTCCTCTCTCATATGACACCAAATTTACTAATGTATGACATAAAATAAGGGAATTACGACATGAAAAACATAGTGCAGTTAGGGAATATGTTACTCCACCGCTTTATTAGATTACCCAATATATAATGCATGACCACATACTTACTGATCAGATTGATAAATCAATATCACTACTAATGGCCCGATTTGTTGTGTTTTCTTTTTTCGGGTCCTGTTTTTTGCTTGCAATGGAATGTCCCACAGAGACTTGTATAAGGATAATCGTCCTATTTCGTAGGCCCTTTAACCCTTTTATAAAGACTTCTGTGGTCTTTTAAAAGTGACATTTGGTTTTGTTGAACATTATCATTTGTAAAATAAAGGTGAAGTCCAGCTCTTCCCCACATGAAGGTTGATACACCCTTTGGCCTTTGCCTTCGTTTGTTGTACGTCTTACCTCTCTTGGGGCTAGAATCAGGCATTAGTAATTGCGCAGGTGATAAAAAGGTTCAAAAATGACTGGAGGACTCTTGTATGTAAATTATCTGTTAGACTGTACTCAATCGATCAACAAAGATGGAGATCTGAAATTCTGATTGATCAATAAATATGTTGTCCCGATCAATTCCACCACTCGCTTGCCAAATAACTCTCGCAGGCAATTTGCATACACCTAAGATGTGTATCAAGCTTTATGGAGGTTAGGAAGCTGGAAGAGCTGGACTGTAACGGGTTTTATTTGACACATGATAGTGTTACCAAATGACACTTTCAAAAGGCCCATTAATGACTAAAGTCTTCTCATGCTCAGCAAATAGTAACAGAAATGTATTGTCACATCCAATCCTTGTGAGACACAAGATCAAAATGTTTGCTAGTTGGACAGAAATGACTTTATACCATGTACCACCCTTTTAAAATGAGCATATCTTTGGAACGCCTTTATCAATTATCCCCATTCTTTCAACATTGTAAAGGTAAATTTATGCTCTACTTAGAAACAAATTTTATTTGTTAAGTTTTATATCTTGATCTTTAAATATGGCGCCATTTGCACTCTTATTGACTCACTCGGTATATTGTAAAACAAGCTTGTATACTGCTTTTTGTGGTATCATTGCAAACATCTGATACTTCCGAAACTAGCGATAATCGTGCAAAATAAATCAAGGAAATCTCATCGAAATGATGATGTCGAATGAAACTTTAGATGGCGCAAAAACAGAATATTCGTTTGATAGCACTAAACTTTTGGCATACTAGTAAAGGGGAGCGTGGCCGAGCGGTTAGAGCACGGGTCTCGTAATACAGAG
Source organism: Ophiothrix spiculata (assembly GCA_000969725.1). Taxonomy (NCBI): domain Eukaryota; kingdom Metazoa; phylum Echinodermata; class Ophiuroidea; order Amphilepidida; family Ophiotrichidae; genus Ophiothrix; species Ophiothrix spiculata. The sequence goes on from JXSR01S008732.1 coordinate 27,057, forward strand.
GTTGTGGGTTCGAGCCCCGGGCCCGGCAGTTAATGTCTCCTTGGGCAAGAAAAGAGCCATTTCAGTTACCAATCTTTAAAAGAGTGACAATTTTCACTCCCTCAAAGAGTGAATTATAACTCTATAAGAGTGACATTTCACTCTTTAAGAGTGAAACCCCGTTCGATTTCACTCGAAAAGAATGAAATGTCACCCTTTTGGAGTGAAAAAAAATCACTCTGAGAAAGAGTGACCGCTCACTTTTTTCTTTTAAGAGTGTATGCACACCATACGCAGTTTAACGATAAAGGTATTAACATTTTCTGCTCTCTGGAAAGTTTTGACAATCTTAACACACTGTAGGAGAAGGAGCATTCGCACAGGGGACCAACGCCTTTACGTGAATTCCGAACCACGGAGCAATCAGAAGGAAACAAGGAGACATGGTCCGACCGACAGTGCCGCCAACGGGGCTCGAATCCACAACCTCTGATATTACACTGAAAACGGTAATTAGTCAAAAAACATGTCTTATTTGACCAATTAAAAATTAGTCATGCAGAGTGATATTTTCATAATTCATGAAAAAATGCTGTAATTGTCTTTGAAATGTTGAAAAACAATGTTTAAAAAATAGTTTCCATCTCTAAATATTCAATTTGTAATTTGGTTATTATTAGTTATTTGATAAATGATCAATTACAGGACTAATTAGTAAATATCAAATGCGTCTTTAATTTGTCAATTGACTAATTGAATGACACACACCGAAAACGATAAATAGTCAAAAAACATGTCTTATTTGAGCAGAGTGATTTTTTCATAATTCTTGGAAAAAATGCTGTAAATGTCTTTTGAAATGATGAAAATTTTTTTTTGATATTTAAAAAATAGTTTCCGTCTCTAATTATTCAATTTGTAATCAGTTAAATTTTAGTTAATTGATAAACGATAAATTACATGACTAATTAGGGAATATCAAATGCGTCTTTAATTCGTCAATTGACGAATTAAATGACGAAGGACTAACTGTATATTAGTCAAGTGACTAATATAAATTAGTAATGTAATTCGTCATTCAGTTACATTACTAATTTATATTAGTCACTTGACTAATATACAGTTAGTCCTGCGTCATTTAATTCATCAATTGACGAATTAAATACGCATTTTATATTCCCTAATTAGTCATGTAATTTATCATTTATCAATTAATTAAAATTAACTGATTACAAATTGAATAATTAGAGACGGAAACTATTTTTTAAACATCAAAAAATGTTTTTCATCATTTCAAAGACATTTACAGCATTTTTTCATGAATTATGAAAAAATCACTCTGCTTGACTAATTTTAATTAGTCAAATAAGACATGTTTTTTGACTAATTATCGTTTTCAGTGCAGGACTAACTAAATGACGAATGATATTACTAATTTCTGATGGATATTTACCATTAATTAGTCCGTTACAATAACAAATCATGAATATTATATTAGTCATTGTGACTAAATACAGTTAGTCCTGCGTCATGCAATTAGTCAATTGACAAATTAAAGACGCATTTGATATTCCCTAATAAGTCCTGTTATTGATCAATTATCAATTAACTAATAATTAACTGATTACAATTGAAAATTTAGAGATGGAAACTATTTTTAAACACTAAAAATTGTTTTTCAACATTTCAAAGACATTTACAGCATTTTTTCATGAATTATGAAAAAATCACACTGCATGACTAATTTTTAATTAGTCAAATAAGACATGTTTCTTGACTAATTAACGTTTTCAGTGTAATATCAGAGGTTGTGGATTCAAGCCCCGTTGGCGGCACTGTCGGTCGGACCATGTCTCCATGTTTCCTTGGGCAAGAAACTTTACTCTGATTGCTCCGTGTACGAGTCCCGTGCGCTAACCTCTCGGCCCTCCGACACTGCGCTAGTCCGACTACACAAGTTTCCTATAATACCTTAGAGGTGCACTAGTCTGAAAATGAAAACCACTGCGCTAGTCCGAATTATTAAATAAAAATTCACTGCGCTAGTCCGAAAATGACATACACTGCGCTAGTCCAAATTTGGAAAACACTGCGCTAGTCTGAATCTGAAAACTTATGCGCTAGTCCGGACTAGCGCAGTGTCGGACTAGCGCATTGTCGAACTAGCGCATTGTCGGACTAGCGCATTGTCGAACTAGCGTATTGTCGGACATGGGAAGTGCCCTTTGTGTATTTACATTAGAATGTCCAAAGGATAATTAATTTTTGAGAGAAGTGTGACTGGCACTTGTAGATCCTTTGTGACAACATCGAGTCATTTTTGGGTAGTACTAAGCACTGAAACGATAAAAAAGATGTCAAAACGACAAAACATGACTAGCGTTTATGAAAACAAGAATTACTTTCAAGGATATTGCTTTCAATTTTTGACATCTACTCCCAGTGGCAGTCAAGCCTGTGTTATTGTATCTATTACCTATAAAGCAATAATGAGTATAAAATAAAATCAGTTTCGACCTAATCCTTCAAGCCAATCATTACTAAAATATGCCCCTATTTTATTTGACCAAGTCGTGAAAAAGATATGTAGTTTATGATACACTGAGTCACGTATAGAAGAATTAGATATTATGAGCCTCAAAATTGCTATCAGGAAATAAATTTATATTAAAACAGAAATTGGGCATTCAGCCCCGTGGCCGGTGAGGGGTGGGGGGGATGGAGGTCAACCGAACCCCCTAAAATAAAAAAAATAAAAAAAAAGACTGACAACACACAAAAACAATATCGAAAAAAAAAGAAACAACGACGCACCTTACATATTTTACCAGTAGACATATTTCAGTTGTGCTACGAGCAACATCCGAGAATTCAGAACAACTTTTCCTCCCATGCTTCTATTTTGCCACCCCTACAAGTGAATATCAGAAAATTGAGAGTCCGAATATTAGAGTCCGAAGGCAGTACCGGGCGTAGCGTGATACGGTGAGCAAGGGATTGGGATGCGAGAGGTTCCAGGTTTGAATCCCGGAGAACCAGTCTTTTTCATGTATATAGATTTCAAAATTAGTTAGGGTTAATGTGAAATTGGTGCACAAAATTCCTCCATTTGGCTTTTCATTCTACACAATTTCCCAAATTCGGAGGCGGCATTTCTCCTTAAGACTAACCTTACGCAACTCGTGCGGCGACATGGTCACTAAAAAATTCGAACCCCTATCGAAGATGGCTGGCTACGGGCCTGTGACATGTGATGTTTCAGTGAGAACCGTTTGTCACATTATTGCACTTACTTGACGTTTCTTAGTTAGTATGTAATATCTCGTGATGCAACATGTAATGTTTCAGAGAGAACACTGATATAGTTTCTCTGTGTGTCCTCTCGTGGCGAACTCTGGCAACCCCTTGAGAGAAACGCGTGTCTCATTATATACCTACGTTGAAATGGTTTCTCTTTGTTCTCTTATGACTTACTTTGTTATACCTACAACTGAGGAACGTCTTTCACAATTGTTACATTGATAAGGTTTTACTTTAATATGTGTCCATGTCTTCTCTTACTACTTTCGTCGGAGAAACAGTTGTTACGATAATTACATTCAAGGTTTCTCTTTAGTATGTGTCCTCTCATGGCGAAACCTGTCAGAGAAGCACAACGTTGTCACAAAGCATTTTTGATGTTTAACCCTCTTGGCTCTAATGTTGAGTACACTGTTCAGCCATAAACATTAACACAGTTTGATGAATGTTTTTGTAACACCATTCAATTATAAGTATACTTCTCAATTCAAAAGAAAAGAGCTATAAAACTTGATCTTTTATGTAAGTGACTTAAAACTCGTACATAACACAATAATCAATTACGCATCATCATAATGAAATACTCATTGAGATTACATGGTGGCAAACAAAAATTATTGCAGCAGGTGTGCTGTACATTTTGTATACAACACAGAATTTTATATGACTTACTAAATGCCACATCTACCATTCAAAACCAAATATTCCCCTCCCCACACATCACCACTCAACCACTGGCACAAAATGATGGATTGGTAATAACATCGAAGTTTCGTCTCCTTGTTTCCTTGGACAAGAAACTTTACTCCCCTCTACGAATAGACTCCTTCATGGGGTATGCATGTTATTCAAGTGCTTGTACAGGTATCATTGATTGATTGAGTGATCTTTGTTACGCCTGGTGCTTTGTGTTGTAAAAGGCATTTCTTGTTTTGATTTATTAAAGATGAATATTTAATGATATGCGCTTGTGGTTAGAGGCGCACGCATGTATCTCGTTACGTTACGTTACGTTACATTGCAAGCTTTTTCAGCACTAAAATTTCTTTATAAGCTTTTATATTTTGTTTAATTTGTTGTCAATAAAATGTCGTCTGACAAGTGTATAGACCATGCAAATAAGTTGCTTAAAAAGATAAAACAGCTACGATCGGAATTTAGCGACCTTGTTATTGTTGTGGACGGAAAAGAATTCAAAGTTAATAAAATTGTTGTTTCTGCAGCTTCACAATACTTCAGGTAAGCTAGTGCCTACGTCCCCTTCTCACAAGAAGGTGACTGCCAGCTCCATTGAACTTCTCTATAGACGAATTTCATAAGTCAATATCTTCTTTCAGAGAGCATATAAATTTACCAAAGGTATGCCAGTATATTCTCATTATAACAGGCCAATATCAGCTTCAGTTGAGTTTAAATGCATTTTTTTGATAAAAGTTGGTCAAAATCCAAGATGGCGGCGACCATGTGCTTTGACAAAAAAGTTGCCAAAAGTTGGTTTGAAAATTACTGTAGTATTTTAAAATACTCACAATAATATTCCAAAGTCATTGTGGATCATTTCAGTGAATGTTTGGGTCCTGTAAGTAAACTTAGTTTACTAAAAATTGATGAAACAACTTTTACAACTCATGACTGTACGATTTCAATTGACTTTCATGTGACTCTATTGAGAGAGTCACAGTTGGGACTAAGGTAAGCTTTTACTTGGCTAGGCTATGCTACAAATGTATGGTCATGTTTTTCTCCGTAGGGAGTATGTATTTCTAAAGATGAGCAACATGAGAGGACACATGCTAAAGATATTCAAATCCTTCTCACAGAAACATAAAAATATGATACGCCACAAGAGAGCAACTAAAAGAGAAACCATATAAGTGTAATTACTGACACAAAACTTCCTCAACAACTAGCCAAAAGTTAATTCATGAGACAACACATACTAATTAAATACTAAATAGAAACCATTTCAATGCAATTATTGCGGGGAAAAAATTCTCCCTGAAAGATCACATGATAAATCACAAAAAGACACACACTAAAGAGAAACCTTATAAGTGCAAATATTGTGACAAGCGATTCTCATAGGAAAGTAATAGGATAAACGAGGAGAGGACACATACTAAAGAGAAACCTTACTATTAATGTTATTATTGTGGCAGAGTTTTCAATCAGAAAGGCCACAGGAACACTCACGAGAGTCGCAAAAGGTAACATACTAAAGAGAAACTATACTAATATAATTTTTCAAACAAATGCTTCAGAATCTTTCTCACTGTAACACCACATTACAAATTAGGAGAAGACAGCGTACACTAAAGAGAATCTTATTATGACAATCGATTCTCACCCTTCTGACAGAAACATAGCATGATACGTGCCACAAGAGGTAGAACACACACTTAAGAGAAAACACGTAAGTCATACACAAAACCTCCTAAATAAATAAGCCATAAGATAATTCATGAGAGGATACATACTAAAGAGAACCCATATCAATGAAATTATTGAAAAAAAAAACCCTTTCTCACTGGAACACCTTAAAGAGAAACCGCAAATGTGCATACTTGTGACAAACAATTCTCACAGGAAAATAATAGTATACTACAGATAGCAGTTCTAGAAACCTTATCAATGTTATTATTGTGGCAGAGTTTTCAATCAGGAAGGCCACGGGAACACTCACGAGGGTCACAAAACGTGGCATCTAAAGAGAAACCATACCAATATAATTATTCAAACGAGCCTTTCTTAACAACAAGGCCAAACGTTAATTCATGAGAGGACACATACTAAAGAGAAACCATATATCAATGCAATTATTGCGAAAAATCTTTCTCACTGAAATACCACGTGATAAATCACAAAAAGACAAACGCTAAAGAGAAACCTTATAAGTGCAAATATTGTGACAAGCGATTCTCATAGGAAAGTAATAGGATAAACGAGGAGAGGACACATACTAAAGAGAAACCTTACTATTAATGTTATTATTGTGGCAGAGTTTTCAAGAACACTCACGAGAGTCGCAAAAGGTAACATACTGAAGAGAAACCATACCATTCAAACAAATGCTTCAGAATCTTTCTCACTGAAACACCACATTATAAATCAGGAGAAGACAGCGTACACTAAAGAGAAGCTTATTATGACAAGCGATTCTCACCCTTCTGACAGAAGCATAGCATGATACGTGCCACAAGAGGTCGAACACACACTTAAGAGAAAACACGTAAGTCAGTGTAATTACACAAAACTTCCTAAATAAATAAGCCATACGATACCGTAATTCATGAGAGGATACATACTAAAGAGAAACCATATCAATGAAATTATTGAAAAAAAACCTTTCTCACTGGAACACCATAAAGAGAAACCGCAAGTGCAAATATTGTGACAAACAATTCTCACAGGAAAATAATAGTATACTCCAGATAGCAGACAAACCTTATCAATGTTATTATTGTGGTAGAGTTTTTAATCAGGAAGGCCACAAGAACACTCACGAGGGTCACAAAACGTGGCATCTAAACAGAAACCATACCAATATAATTATTCAAACGCATCCTGTTCAAACGAGCCTTTCTTAACAACAAGGCCAAATGTTTATTCATGAGAGGACACATACTAAAGAGATATATCAATGCAATTATTGCGAAAAATCTTTCTCACTGAAACACCACATGATAAATCACAAAAAGACACATCACACTATGAAGAGAATCACCTTATTATGACAAGCGATTCTCACCCTTCTCACAGAAACATAGCATGATACGCCACAAGAAAATACACACTAAAGAGAAACCATATAAGATTATTACTGACATAAAAGTTCGTCAACAATAAGCCAAAATGTAATTCATGAGAGGACACATACATGTACTAAAGAGAAACCATATGAATGCAATTATAGCGGAAAAAAACCTTTCTCTCGGAAACACCACATGATAATTATCACGAGAAGACACTTACTAAAGAGAAACCCTAAAATGCAAATATTGTGACAAGAAATTCTCACAGGAAACTAATAGAATAAACCAGGAGAGTACACATACTTAAGAGAAACCATACAGTATATAAGTAAACAAATGCGTCTCACAGGCACAGTGGCGTAACCAGACATTTTCAGTTGAGGGGGCGAGCAGGGGCAAGACAATTTTGCAGGGGGGCAAGAGAGTTTTTGTTCAGACACAATATGGTGTCACCCCCAATTTTTAAAAGTAGCAAATCATCTAAATTTTGCTAAAATTCATGAAAATTTGTACTATTTTGGTGAAAACTAGAGTTCTTTCTTAAATTATTGCCAACATTTGCGCCAAAATTGTAAAACTAACCCATAAGGGTTAAATTTTGCACAGTTACATTACCTATGTACTATATAAACTTATATATTGAAACTCTGTACTTTTCTTGATTTCATTTGGGGGGGGGGGCAGCGGGGGGGGGGGACATTTTTTCTGGGGGGGGGGGGGCCCCCCCTGCCCCCCTCTGGTTACGCCACTGCGTGACAGGCAAATTACAGAGTCAGTCACAAAAAATAGCAACAATAGACTATACTTTATCTTCAAAATCAAGTCCTGCCGACAGGTCCCTGCTATCCCTAGACCTTTAAGTGGAATGAAATATTTGAAATTGGAAGAGTAAAAAGGAATTTTATTAAAGACAAAAAGGTTACTGACCTTGAAGTTGAATGTACTTCCATGTCCCTTTTCACGGTGATCGCGACACGGACAGCAATTTTTAATTTCTATGACGTCATAATCAGAGTTCAGTATTATTCTAGAAACATTGTTCCCTCAAATAGCCTGTGATTGGTTTACATTTTTATTTCTGTTTATACGATATATTAAGCCTATGAAAATGGGGTCATCGGTGCCATCGGGGTCATTTTCCTTTGAACAGATGGAAATAGTATAGTCATGTTGGTATGACCAAAATTATGACATTCCATACAATTATTGAAAAGTTGTGACAAAATTTGATGCACAATGTACATATCTCATCCACACCAACCGCATTTATGCCCGTTTTTATCTCTGGCTAAATTAGCTTATTGACTTTTCCCTTGTTAGGGTTAATAATAAACTTCATTCGGGTTAATTCCAACTTGTTTTTGATAAACAATAATCGATTGAAAGCTTTAGATAAATTGGGTATGGCAGCAGAACACATTATGCATGCTGATGATGTTTTAGCACCAACGAATCTCATGATGGATATATTGCTCCTATTCCAAAGAAGGGCAAGAATCATTGTCTGCAAGATAATCACTGTGGAATCACCATTACTAATGTGCTCGATAAATTGGTGGAACATATCATGCTCGCAAGAATTCAGACTGATTTGAATAAGAAACAGTCCTCTTTTCAGAAGTGATCCACGAAAGGATGTTTGTCTACCAATGCCTCTTTATTGAATCAGTGGCGTTGCTAGAGTTTCAAAATTAGAGGTACAATATTTTTTTTGTTGACAACCAACAACTGACACATGAGACTTAAAAGGTAGACCCAAAGTTTTTTCAACAAAGCTGTTGAAACTGATATGATAAGCATAAAAAAGTCCCCAGACAACCATTTTTACATTCAATGTCAAAAATTTTCTCATGAATCTTGGCTATGAAGGTAATTTTGAGATGATTTTTGCAGCTTTTCAAGTGACAAACAAATTGTGTCAAATTTTACTAAAATAAAACAACAAACATCTCTTTGGCTTCAAATTTGCGACAGTTTTTCCAACAGGGGATTGCTAGTTCTGACTGACAAATAAGATATTGGTGGTGCGACCGCATCACATGTACCCCTTCTGGCTATGACACTGCATTGAATTGACCAATAAAGAAGTGCACAATTTTAATATTATTAATCCCAGATCCTTGATCCAATATGACACATCACCGAGCATCAACGACTCATCAAGCACTGGTCCAGATGCAAGTGACAAAGGATCTAAAGTGGAATTAAAGCTACCCACACTGAACTCAGATGTCTTCCAACTTGTAGTTGATTACATTTATAGTGGTGACATTTCACTCAATGATGATAATGTTGAAGATATACTTCTGGCAGCTGATGTGCTTATGATAGAGGAGCTGAAAGCATTTTGCTGGTCATATTTGAGTAAGTGTCTGAGTTTTCAATTGGACGCCCAAATATAGTCTGTGGAACCTCGTTAACACAAAATCACTGGGACCAAAGAGGATTTTGTGTTATCCAACTGACGTCACATATGAAATTAAAACATGGGACCCAACAAACATTTTGAGTTATCGGGGTTTTTGTGTCAACAGATTTTGTGTTACCAAGGTTCCACTGTATATATTGCTGGATGTTCCAACACTCTTTCTTTATAATATAAAGACTCCCAAAAAAGTATCGCCTCGACTCGAAAAAATGGCTCATGCGGCAATACGGTACTCGCAAACGTAATTTAAAGAAATTGTGTACAAGCGCTGGAATTTCAGCTTTCATTTGACACCTAATTTTTGACAATTGACTGAGAAACATTGAAGTTATGAACTTTTAAAACCCTCGAGGTCGATTTTTAAAAGTTGCTAATTTCATTTTTCGCACTGTACAAACCAGTAACGCAAGAGTATGAATGATATGAGGTGAGTTTAGTCACTGGAACACGCGGCCATTGGTATCTAAGCATTAGCCATCAACAATGATCAAGATATTGATTTTTTCATTAATTTTTCATTAATTCATTGTTATAAATAATGAAAAAACGTCATAAAACGAGAGAAACGACATTCAATTGGTAGTCATTACTTGCATTAAAGACATGGCGCAGGTACCAGACCACACAGAGGACGAATAACGGTGCGCGATGTTTGTTAAGGCTAGTAATGCCTACCAGTTGAATCTGAAATTTTATATTGTTTCTCATCATTAATAAGATGAAAAAAAACCAATATCTTGGTGGATGATGGTTAGAATCCAATGACATAATGGTTTGGAAAACAACGCAAGTTTCAGTGACCAAACTCACCTCATAGCCTCATCATCTTGATCCTTAGGTCTGCGCTACTGGTTTGTACAGTGCAAAAAATGAAATTAGCAACTTTTAAAAATTGACTTCGAGGGTTTCAAATGTTCATAACTTCAGTGTTTCTCAGTCAATTATCAGAATTAAGGTGTCAAATGAAAGCTGAAATTCCAGCGCTTGTTCACAATATCTTCAAATTACGTTTGCAAGTACCGTATTGGCGCACGAGCCATTTTTTCGAGACGAGGCGATACTTTTTTGGGAGTCTTTATATGCCAATCATAGCATTTCCTATAAGTTGTAGAAGTAAGATCAAGTTTATTTTGTATAAAAGTTCTAGGTGGATGGAAAGCTACATGATATCATTGTATGGCCTACAATGTAGCCAGCAAGGCTGAGAGGGACAAATCAAACATGCCTGTTGGTATTCAGACAAGGAAGTGGGTACTCACATTGACATGGTCCACATATAGGCCTGTCTTTTAATTTGGGATGTTTTTTCACAGATTTTGGTATAGCGATTGGAGGGGTTTTAATTACAGATAAATGCATCAAATTTGCCTAAATTTAGTGTATTTTTTTTTTAAATTGGATCAATTTGAGTAAAATGTTGTAATTTTCTGTAAAAAGTGTCATGCTGATGTGTGAGTTTTGCGTCAAAAATACTAAGTTGATGTATAGACATGGTCAAATTTTCAAAGTCCGCAAGCCAAATATGCGTACAAAAAGTTTTGGAGTAGCCTCCCCACCCACTTGCACTTAACGCCCGGCGGGGCAAGTTTTTTCTTCCCCCGACCCTGTCATTCCCTGACTATTTATTTCCGACCCGCCTGACCCAATAAAAATTCAGCTTACCCCGACCTACCCTAACCCAAAAGGATTTTTCCAGACCGGACCGACCCGGACCGGAAGTTTTTCATGATATCCCAGTCAAGATGAATATCCCCCCCCCCGGAATGAACATGCTTCAATAAATAGTTATTTAAATTGCACAATTATTTCTTGAGTTTCTGTTTTCTGTTTTCTGTCACTCCAAATAAGAGGGAATATATGGAAATGAAATGACCATATCATGTTTCTCCATATCTCCACATTTCTTACTCTCTAAATATCATTTCTAGGCAATCACATCACTGCAAGTAATTGCCTAGGTATTCACACACTAGCACAAAGATTGGGGTGCACTGATGTCAGCAGCCTTGCCACCAAGTGTATTGAAAAGAATTTCCTGGAAGTCTACCGAGGAGAGGAATTTTTGCAGCTTTCTGAAGATGCTATCTACCACATTCTTAAGCTGGAAAACCTGAATCTTGGGCATGTATGTACACAAAAATGTAACCCATTGTCCATTTATCTTTTTTAACAAGATCATAAACAAGTGCCCATCTCTCTTTCGAAGGGATTGGGTCAGGTAGACTCTAGTCAACTTATTTGTTATATTTGTGGTGAGAGTATCGACTTGCTCAAGGACACTACACATGCCACCCACCAGTTTCGAACTCACAATGCTCAATGCACTATGATTAAGAATCAGAGGACTTTATACATCACTATTATAGGCCACGCATGTCCCACATACTGACTTTAATATATACATATGTGTTTCCCGTAGGTTTCCAATAAGTAGAGTCCTGGAGTAGAGTATGGTAGTGTCACATGTGCGCCCGTAAAATACCTGAGGTACAATAACTTGTTGCTGTCAAGATGTTGACTGTTCACATAGGATTAAAATGATGGTTAAAATGAGTACCTGTTACCCCTTTATAAATTCCTTAGTGTATTCTTATTTAATATTGATACAGGATATTGAAAGCCTCACCAAGATTACTGAAACAGTCATCCTGAAGGCAATTCTTCGTTGGGTCAACCATGACAAAGCTGCTCGCAAGACTCACCTCGGTAAACTTCTGAAGACTGTTAGATGGGGTAAGATCAAGGCTGATGGTGAGGCGTACAAGAAAATACTAGCGGAGACGGAATGGAGTGCACTTATTGATCAGACTATGAAGAAGAGATTGCAGGAGAAGAAACTCAAGATGTCAAGAGGGCAAATCGAAGTTATGGCTGTAGTTGGAGGAGGTCCAAGGTAGGTTTTTCAGCTAGTTGTAGTATATATTTTAATATAGGTTAAAAAATGCGCATTTCATGTCGCGAGACAAAATCAATGCACGCGCAGTCAATTTTGATCCGTAGGGGTCGAGTGAATTGGACAGCAATCAAAATTTACATATTTTTATATCAGAATGGCTATCAAAATTCAAAACTCAGCCAAACTATTTGAATTATCATCTGACAAAATAATTTAGCATTGATATTCTAAATTCCTGTCACGCAAATTGGAACGCACATGCATGCCTTATATTCTTGCATTTTGATTGGCTAGATGAGACATTATGGTGTACCACAAAAACTGATCAACATCATCAGTGATCTCTATACCAAGGCTAAAAGCTGCATCAGACTTAATAACAATCTTACAGAGTGGTTTGAAACAACTATTGACGTGCGCCAGGGATGTCTTCTATCACTAGACCTCTTCAACCTATTTCTCGAGAACATCTTAGCAGAAGCCTTTGAGAACTGTAAAAACTTGGGCATAAACGTGGATGGCTACAAATTAAAAGACCTCCGTTTTGCTGATGATATAGCTCTCATCGCTGACTCAGTGGATGATCTGTAAACCTTGATTGAGCAAGTTCATCATGCTAGCAAGAAATATGGGACGGAGATCAGTATACCTAAAACAAAAGCTATGGTATTCTCCTGTGATGACCAGCCCCCAGTAAAGATCCAGCTTGATGGTACGCCACTTGAGCAGGTTAACGGATTCAAGTATTTGAGAGTAACACTAACACCATCAAAAGACTCCACTAGCGAAATCAAAAGCAGATTATTATTGGCAACAACTGCACTAGGGAAGTTACAGAGAGTCCGGAATGATAAAGATATCTTACTCTCCACCAAATTACGGCTAGTAAATACACTTGTCAACTCAGTACTACTGTATGGCTCTGAAATCTGGACCAGCAAAAAGAATGACATGAAGAAGTTGGAAGCAATATCAACTGGAAGGATAAGATCCGGAATGAAGAAGTTCTGTCAAGAATCTCCTCCTGCCACTTTTAACCAAAAAGGATCCTAGCTTGTATCACCGTCTCGCAGCTGATATGGTTTGGTCACTTGTGTAGAATGAACAACATCCGCCTACCCAAACGCATTCTTATGGAAACTGTCACTGGCACAAACAGACAGGGAAGACCAAGGAAGAGATGGGAAGATGACATCATTTTGGCACCACCGTCCGCAAGGCATATTTGGAAGTACAAGATAGGAATAGATTGTCTGAATTTTTTTGTGGAGCCAACGTCCTATGGGACATGGTGTATAGATGGATAGATAGATAGATGAGACATGGGCAAAGTTTAAACTTTTTGATACCCCCTCCTATTTCACAGATTTCTAATATTTCACTTTGTGTTTCAGTCACCGGTTGGTCGTCTTCATACCCATTAATCCTGTGACAGGTGATCGTATGTTTATGGCCAATTTGAAGAGTCCAAGACAAGGCCACAGTGTGGTCGTGACAGGTATGTAGAAATGGCAAATTGACTAGGGTTTCATTGCCCTCGATGACATAATAATGAGGTGTGCAAGAAACTTGTTGCGTTCATCTTAAAAAGCAACAACTGAAGCTTGTTTGTTCACATGCACACCCCTCTCATGCAGTAAAGTGGCCCAAATGGTACTCTAACCAGCACTATGTTCTCCAAAACACCTCAGAAGGAAATCAGGATACGAAATCAAGTCCAAATACGTCATAGGCGGGAGATAGTAATGAGGACAGAATCACTAACTAGGCAGTCTTGCATCTCTTCCATTTGTCTGTCTTTATGTTTTTTATCTTGTTTGATGGAAAATAAAACTGAAATTTTAACTCTTTCAGTCTTGCAAGCTGTCATAGCACCTTTAGAAAGCGCACATGATTGGACCAAATTAAATTCCAGCGTAACTATAAAAATATTTGTAATAAAAAGAAGAAAAAAAAAAGAAAATAGGAACTCAACCTGTAACCATCTGATACAAAGAGCTATAGTGCCTCATCAATTCTGCAAAAATAATAAGGCTGGT
>JXSR01S008733.1:9728-22382 GCA_000969725.1 Ophiothrix spiculata
ATAGAATGGGAAATCACCTAAAATTGCAAAATATGAATCTTACAGAAAAAGTCCCTTTCTGTAGCAATCAAAGATTTCAACAATTAAGCTTCTCTAATTAAACAATTAATTAATCAACTAAAACAAATAATTCAGGTTCACATAACAAGTTCTACTACAAAAAATTGTACTAGAATTTACTAAAAGTTTTATTCAGGAAAACTAAGAAAAATGTATTCAGAAATTCTGTACTAAATTTTGTCCTTCGATTTTTTCCAGGGAATCCAGAATGTTACTCTATGTTGATTCAATGTTTTTATGTTCTCATCTACTGAGCATTCACTACTTCAAAACCAGTAGAATGAGGGGTTTCTCTGGGTAGGGCACTCGTATATAGGGGCAGCATATGTATATCTGATTGTTAAGACCTTTTTTCATCTAGCCAACAATTCTTCACACCTCCATTTTTTAACATGATTCACTTCTTTAGATCCCCTTTTGAGCAAAAATACAACATTTTTTTTTTGCTCTAAATATGAAATTGATAAAAAAAATGAACATTTTTAGAACAGGATATTTTTGTCCAAAACTTTTAGTTCACTAGTTCCCCCCAATTAGTTTGAAAGACCATTTTTTTTGCACAAATCAGTTCTGTAGATGCTTCACACAAGTCATACCAATCATTTTATAAGCTGAGTCCCCTCCCCTTTGGGAACTCTACATTATTACTGCCACCATCACCTCTACATATCCATTTATATGATGATTCAGTTTGAATACAGGATAAACTCTCACTTTTACTTTGTTAAAATTTTGTCCTAAATGTTCAACATGTAGAAAAATAAATATCGCCAGTTTTTCCAAGGGTTGGCTGGAATACTATAAAAACCCTTAATTTATAGATGAGTTGACACTAATGTCTATAAACACGGGTAAGGAGCTATTCCACAGATATGCATGAGGAACAACAAATGATTGCTGCACATTTCAATAGCCCTACTTGATTTGGCGTGAATTTTGAAAGCATGTGTCCTAAATAAAACCTTCAGCGCACGCATAGTGCTGGGCAAGGAACAAGGGATATGACCGCGCACACTGCTGGGCATGACGTCCTGTGTCAACTCATCTATAGGCCAAAACTGGTCCAAAATTGTTATAGTTCTTGATGTTGTCCACTAGCATCAATTCTGATAAGAACTTTGCCAATTGTCTTATTGTCCTCCATATATTGATGAGTGTCAGATATTCTGTCTATAGTTCTTGATGTTGTCCACTAGCATCAATTCTGATAAGAACTTTGCCAATTGTCTTATTGTCCTCCATATATTGATGAGTGTCAGATATTCTGTCTATAGTTCTTGATGTTGTCCACTAGCATCAATTCGGATTAAAACTTTGCCAATTGTCTTATTGTCCTCCATGTATTGATGAGCGTCAGCTATTTTGTCCAGAGAAAACACAGTATCAATAATGGGTTGAAGCTTCACACCACCTTTGTCAGATTCAAAGAACGGCAGGGCATTGGCGGAGAATTCCTTGACAAGCTCGGCTTTATACTGTGAAAATAAACAAACAAAACCTCAAGGTCAGATAAACGGTTTAGCTTTGTCTGCTAACCATAACCGTAAATTAAACTATAACCCTAACACTTACCCTTATCCTAACCCTAACCCCAGGCCCAACTTAACTCAAAAGGTGGTACACATACTCGTTCCTCAATACTTAGTGTACAAATACCCCTTTTCCAAGGATTTTGGTCAAATTTTACCCCTTATTTGCAAAATCAAGGACAAAGTAGGGGCAAAAAATGCCTTTCAAGTTTAAACACCCCTTTGTGATCACAATACAATTATGCATGAAGCAAATAAAAAACATGATCATTATTATTGTAATATTCCAAGGCTGTTGTCTAGTTTATCACACTTCTCAATGCTGGTTTTCAATGAAAAGCACAAAGTCTTACTTTTGTCTATGTCCATCACAATCTGAAAATACAAATGACCTTTATAAACTCATCAGATGATCGGGAAACAATCCGGGAAGGTGATCAGACAGGTGGGATTGTAGAATACCCATTTTCAAAATACCTCTTCTTCACAATTTCGTGACTTAGACTGATGTCTAACATATCCCTTTTTTCATGAAACTGAAGTCCTTGATGACAGCTGAAATTATATACCTCATGTATAGATTCCTGTCCTCTGATTGGTTAAAAGTGCGGGCTTGGATTTAACTAGGCCCGGGGCATATTTTTCACTAGGCCTGCTCAATACATTTTGCGTACAATACGGCGCGGTCAGCATTGAAAGGAGAAACACATATCGTAAATCATTTTGGTTCTTTTAACAAACCAGATGACAAAAATCTATATATATTCGGTATATAAAACGAATATTGACTGCTTTTTGTTCGGGGCATGGTTTAAATTATTTCCCCTCGGTGATCTCAAAACCATGAATATGCCCTCAGCTTCGCTTCGGGCATATTCATGGTTTTGAGATCACCTCGGGAAAATAATTTAAACCATGCCCCTCAAAGCAGTCAATATTTGTATAATATACCCTTTTTAGAACGAGCATGTGTATAATCATTTGTGTTGAATTGGGGCGAGATATTAACCTAATTGTACAAACAGCATGTGCATCATATGCAAATGCCCATAACTGAAATGCCCCAATGTCTGCAATTCCAGCTGCATCTAATGTGACTTGTTCTAAGATATATTCACAGGGAAAATAATCCACATAGGATATGACTAGCATCCACCACTTCATGTTACAGTTGCATCTGTTGGAGTGGAAAGAGGAGGACACTCCATGACATCAGCAGTAAGGTGAAGGGGGGCACTGACCTAGAAAGGAGATACGGGTATGTGCGGCCCTCAAGACCCCCTTTTCATGCCTTGTCTGCCGCTCCCTAGACCCCCATTTTAAGCACAACCTTTAGTTCGCAAGCCTTATTTTCAAAAATTGTCAGTTCCCTAGCCTCATTTTTTTGAAATATAGTTCCCAAGACCCCCATTTCAAACAAAATTTCAAACATTTTTGCATCCAGAGCCCAAATTATGCCCAAAATACTAGTTCTGAAGGGTCATTTTTTGGTCCCATCAGTTCTCTATACCCCCTTTTCAGAATCAATCTTCCGTTCCCTAGATTAGGGTTTCAGATATCAGGGCTGCACACCCCTACCAAAACCAAAGTTGGGTCCCCCTGGGGTGTAGGACACTTGCATATGCTTGTGACAGGGATATCTGTCTTCTTCTTGCCATATTCAGGCAGACACTGCTGTGACAAAAAGTGGCAGATGTCACTCACATTCTGTGTGGCAGCATTTCCCTGTGAATACATCAATTTATTTCCACTATAAAGAATGTACCTGAAAATGCCAGAGATACAATACATTTTCAAGGCCCACCACAAAGATACTTATAAGCTTATGAACACTCCCTAAAGACACTAAGGAGTTGTATCAAACTCAACTGTCAGTTAACTGCTTGGGACTGAGTGCATGGGCGTTGTCATTGTCACAATAGCAACCCCTTCAGGCCTGTCAACCGCCAGCTGATTTTAAAGTGCTCCTTAACCTGATCACTCCTTACAGTCACTAACCTCATCACTTCTTGCCCTCAAAGTTGACCCAGCAAGCATGACTCTTTTCCGTAAGATCTTTCCCAGGAAAGCTTCAGGAGCATTGAGACCACCCATCAATCCATACAAGATCCACTGTCCATCCACTGCAATGGCGTCAAGATTGTTAGCTGCATGGGAGCCACCTACGCAGTCCAGAATCATGTTGACACCCTTTCCTAAAATCAAAAAGAAAAACATGTTGGACAAAAACACAGTTTTTAAAATATCCAGATGAGAATAGAATTCTTTATAATAGTACTAGGAAGAGCTAGTGTCTGTATTTGGGTTGTGTGGGTGGGTGTTTATTTTGACCAACAAATTGCTCGCTCGGGAGACTTTCGCTTGCGACGTTTGCTCAGATGGAAAGTCATTGACAAACTGCAATTATTGTGTAACTTGATGAGAGCAAATATTTTGTGTTCTTAGAGCTCAAAGTTTACTTAGCTCAGGTCGGAGCGTAGTGTTTTTTGGAGTCAGGTAAGGGCGTGTTCGCACAGAGGAATTTGGTCATGACTATATTCTCGCTCGTGAGCCACTCATGACCATATTCCCAGTGTGAATGCAATAATAGGAAGTGTCTCGCTCTTGACCAAATGTGACGCGTCGCTAGTTTTAACGCGCAATTCGTGTCCCAGTGTGAAGGCAACTGCTAAGTTGTCTCGCTCTAGAGCCGGTCATGACTAGTCATGACTATTATGAACTCGCCCTAAGTGTAAGAGAATGTCTCTTGGGCAAGCGAATATCTTTCGAAGTAAAGCCTAAAAAACAAAAAATTTACAACGTTCATCAGTTGTTATTGATTTATTGATCTTTCTCAAGTTCAATTTGAACGTCAGTATAGTTTTGAAAACATCACACCAGGAAACTAACTAAAAAATGACTTGGTGGAAAATTCATGCCCAAATTGCTATTATTGTTTCAAATAAATTTTGGACACGAACTAACAATTTGAACGCAGCCAACGTGTATCCACAAGCTGTGACAAACACAGGACATCGGGAGGTACGCAACGCCTTTTCCAATCAGTAATAACAGTACTGCGACATCGCATGCACATGGAAAGCGTTGTGTATTTGCATAAATTGCAAATGTAATACTGTAAGGCTCCGAAAGGCTCTGAATTTAAATGTCCAAAAATTATTTGAAACAACTATAATGAAACTGGTAGTAGACACTTTATATAAACACATACCAAAATACACAATCCTGCACCTCACTCACCAAATTTACAGCTCTATACAAAATTTCAAATCTTATTAATACAACAAACCAAAAAAAACTTACCATCAGTGTGTTTGAGAACACCTTGAGAAAAATTCTGCTCCTTGTAATTGATTCCAATTTCAGCTCCTAAGCTGACAGCTTTATCAATTTTCTGTTGTGATCCTGCGGTCACAATTGGGTGCCCTCCTGCAAGTTTAACCAGTTGTGTTGCTGCTGTGCCTACTCCCGACCCTCCTGCATGGATGAGGACTGAGTTGTTACTTTTCATATGCCCTGTAAGTAGGATTCAAACATTTCTGTAAATTATATGATTAGAGAAAAGATGGTATTTAAATTATCTATAGAGGATGCACCTAACTTGGCCACAATGTTAGCAAAATCTTCAGCTCCAAGGGGTCTCCATGCTGCATTTTTTGAACATTAAGTTCACCAAAACCACTATTTCAAGCAAAATTTTGGAAAAGTCAGGTTTACACCAAATCTTAGCTTTTAATGCTCACTACAGTTCTCTAAACCCCTTAAAAAGTCAATTTCCCTTTATTTCAGACTACAGGACAAGAAGTATAGTTCGCGCTACATTAATTTTTGTGTTTTTCGAAAATAGATGTAGCGCGAAAAGTGGTATTTATATACTGCCGCACGTTAAAAAATCACAAGCATGAAAATGTAAGCGCACAAAATGATTCAAAATAGCTCAAAATTACTGGGTACGAAAATTACTTGGCGCAGAAATATTGGCGTTTACAGTACAGGACAACACAACAGAGTGCACCTCACCTCACCTGAGGGATCCATGCAGTTTCCTAAATGCTTATTTCTAATATGGGTATCAAATGGTAAGGTGTGCCAAGCTTGACCAGGTATTAAGGAATAGGATGCTACTTACCTACAAAAGCAGCAGCTGATATGCAGTGGGCCACACCTCTGGTATCGCCGCAGCCTCCTCCATATGGTGCGTTCAGAGTCCAGCGATTTCATCACTGCAACATCGCTCGATGTCTACCGATATGCAGTCTTTAAAAGTTATAGCGCAATATGAGTACGCGTGTCAAGACTGCGTATCGACAGACGTCGTGCGATGAAATCGCTGTGAAATCACTCTCTGAATGCACCAATACTCATCTTTCCTATACTTTGATCAACACTAAATAGGCAGGAATTATGAGGGTTTTTCTTCATCTGCAAGTAAACATAAACCCACCTACACGCACTCCATATATACTGATGCACGAGTCGCAGGTACAACGCGCTACGCACACGCTTATCTGTGTCAATGCATGATGTGAAGAGGCCCACCTATTTGGTGTTGATCAAAGTATATATCCGATGGTCAGTCTTCACAGATGGTGTCTGGATATACTTAGAGCTACGCATTATGAATACGGATTCTACTTGCCTACAAAATGCAGTAGTTGGTATTCTGAGAGCCACACCTCTGGTGTGGCCTACTCAATATTCACATTTCCTACTGGCATAAGATGGTCTTCACAGACAGTGTCTGGGGTATGCCTAGGTCTACGCATTATGGATACAGATTCTACTTACCTACAAAATGCAGCAGTTGATATGCAGTGAGCCACACCTCTTGTATCGCTGCAGCCTCTTCCAAATAACAGTAAGCTGTAAGCCACACCTTTGGAATAGACGAATCCTCGTCCAAACTTGGGTGTGTCTAGCCTAGGACCAGGTATTAAGGAATAGGATTCTACTTACCTACAAAGTGCAGTAGTTGATATGCGGTGAGCCACACCTCTGGTATCGCTGCAGCCTCCTCCATATTCAACTTTCCTACTGGCATCAGGTGGTCTTCATGTACTGCAGCGTATTCAGCGTTGCCGCCTCCTGGTAGTAATGCCATCACTTTATCACCTGAAATGATACAATTCAGCAGGTACATCATGTCACTGTTAGGATGGTTTCAAAGTGCCCGTCATGGCTGCCTGCCACACAACCAGTTTGCATCAAAATTTTCTAGTGTTCAATCTTAAACTTGTCAAATTTGGAAAATTTTATGGCAGGCGATATATTGATAACCTTGCTGTGATGGCCACAACAATACCTCGCCTTAAGTTGGATTAAATTCTACTTTTTTCGCGACAGAGCGACCATCGCAGCAATATGCAAATGTATTTGTGCTACATCACAACAATTTAAAATTGGGAATTTGTGGTTGTCTGCCAACAGCAACCATGAGAGCTACTCTTACACAAACTTTCGGCCAACCCTCATCTAACCAAGGAGAGAGTGGTTGTTGCAACCCTCCTTGAATTTTTCCCTGCTTCATAAAAACACAAAAGCAATGTACTGGCCAAATGCATTTAAGTAATGTCTCTTATATCCAAATTCAAAGTTGTATTGTTTAGTTGAATAATATCTCAAGGTTTTCATATCAATTTTTATTTCAAGAATCAAGTGTAACTGTAGACAGTGTAGAGTTAGAACCACATGGTGTTATTGTTTTACAAGGAAATGTGACCTTACCTACAACCCAGGATGATTTGCATTCTGGTCCTAGTTTGTGTATGATTCCTGCTGCTTCTAGACCCAAGATCTTGGTGGCACCTGGCGGTGGATCATATCTACCCTTCCTCTAAAAAACAAATTTTTAAAAAGGAATTATTATTAAGCCAATCAATCTATTGATCAAACACATAAATAAAATCTTGAGATTATACACCAATAATGTGCCCTACGCTGGTTCCCTGCACCTTTGGTTTTTCACACTCACCACATGCACTCCACAAGCCAAAGACGCAGGTACAGGCATATCAACCTCAATCATTCATTGGCTTGCACTCTGTGCGACGCCCTTTATCGCATGCACAAACGCATAGTGGCACGTGAGCGTGTAACACCACGGGGGCAAGTAAACAACAACCTCTTTACCAATGCATTGAACTAACGCGTAAGTACAATGTATTTAGATACAGTGAGTGTCAGGCTGAGGTGAGGCATGACATTAGTCACGATCGTGACTAATTATGGGTAGCCTATACCTGTGGTCTTGGATGGACTGAGCCGATAGCGAAGCGCCAAGATCGAGAACCAGCATATAATGTGCCCTTGCTTCAAGTGATATTCTTATAAGCCCACTCTACAGTTATGTAAGCTCATAATAACTCTGTCCGGGCCAACTGAGTTTTAGAACATTCGTGCAGATTGCGTGCAGATTGAACATCAATCTAGATATAGATACATGTAGTGTACGTTTACATTGAATACTCTGCAGGATCCAATTGGACGTAATGCAAAGGGTGGTGACATTGACTTCGTGCAGTGCAGACTAGATGTGCTTCCAAGCAAAATGAAGAAAGAAGGGTGCCAAAGATGTACACAATGCATACATGTGTCTGCATTTATGCATCAAACTTACGCGCTATACCAAGTTGCCCATCAATGTCCACTGACTCTCACTGCACTAGACACTGGGGCTCTCCACACGGGAGCATCAAATCTAGATGCATCTAGACGAATGTATATTTCGGAAGTGCAGACTGTGTACACACGCGCGTCAATCTGACTTTACTGTCGTTGCGCGTATTGACGTTTGCTGAAGTCCAGTTTAATCTAGATGCATCTGGATGTGCGAAGTACAGATTAATTTGCCCGTGTGGAGAGCCCCACTCAGTGTATTATCCGTCAGATCTAGATTGATGTAGATTACTTGAATCTATGTCAATGTAGATTGAAACTCTTGTGTAACTTGTCATAGTGACAGCCTACAATGAGCTAAATAGATACTGTGATCAACATCAAAAAGGCTGGCCTCTTCACATCGTGCATTGATACAGAAAAGCGGGTGCGTAGCAGAGCACAGCCCAAATGCAGGAGATGCAGTGCGCATTGTATGTGTGACTCGCGCATCAGTATGTAAGTGGGATTATATATATTTACTTGTGGATGAAGATAAGCCTCATAATTCCTGCCTATTCAGTGTTGATCAAAGTATAATTAATTCATTAGCTTGCTGTGAAATTATCTGTCATACCTGAAGAGTATCAGCTCTATTTATTGCAGAAACTTTGACTTGAATCAGCACTTCCCTTGGTTTCAATTCTGGTATTGATATCTCTTTCACATATAAAACACTGGGGTCTCCTGGCGCATCAAAGTAGGCTGCTTTCATTGTACTTGCCTGTTACCATGAAAAACAACAAAAATGAAAGATGTATAGATTTAAGTGACATATACACATTCTGAAGTGACATAACTAGATAACTTCAACATATACATGTACACAAGATTTTAAAAAAAATCAAATTCGGGGGGGGGGGGGGGTACTCAACTTTGGTTTGGATAGGTCCGTGCCTCTTGGAAAATTGAAAAGTCACCCAACCAAATACCAGGTTTGAAGAAAAAGAGACCCATCCATATATCAAATTTTGAGTCAAATTTAATAAAAAAAAACAAATTTTTTCTGCCCAAATTTGCACTATTTTGGCAAAAATTTCTGAAGTTTTGAGAAGAAATGAACCCATCAAAATACCACATTTTGGGAAGAAAAACAACCAATTGAAATACCAGAGAGCTTGATTTTGCTACCTGAATTTGTGGCACGTCCATTTGTTATAACCCCTTTTGTACTAAGTACCCCCATTATGTTTTTTGTCTTACACCCCTCATGAAAAATAACATTAATTTTGAGCTTTGTAGACTTAGAACTTTCAGAAAATGTATACTTTGCCTACATTATGTGATTTGTTTTAAATGTGCAAATATATATTTGATGTGTTAGAAGATTTAAAAATTATTTGCAAATTATTGATAAAATTGATCAAATAAAGCTTTACATGAATATTAGGGTGCATCAAACGCCCCATGGTTTTTTAAAAAGCTTCTAGTAAACTTCTACCTAGTATACAATTGTTCCTATGCTTGATAAAAATACCTGTGCCAAATTTCATCAAAAACGAAATTCGTTTAGGGGGACCACATGGCAGTTTTTATACATGCCATCAGTTTTGAAATATGCAAAAGGCAGCTATTGTGTTTTCTATAGCATAACTCAATACAAAATACAATAGCTGCTTGGTTGAGTTCAGTGACATATGCTTTGAAAAATCACTGCCATTCATTTTGTCTAGTCTAATTCTTCCAGTTGATCATTTATTATCACAAGTGATAAAACATTTCAAGCTGAATAATGATCTTGTTGTTTAGGTATTGAAAAGAGCTATCCAATAATTGCCTACTTGAGGCTAACTGCATGAACGATCTGAAGTGCTTTCATTGATCATTAATTATCACTAGTGATAACGCATTTTGGTACCATGAGTCTTCTAAGGGGTCAGGTCAAGGTCATTTAAGGTCAAAGGTCATTTGAGGTCAAATCTGAACAATGTTCAAAAAGTTGACCCTTGGTCATCTGGGGTCATTTTGGGCAATTCAAGGTAATTGTACATCCCATGAAACATTCAGAGTCATTATTTGCAATACCACATATGGCAGCTATTCCTTTGTGAGTTTCTGAGTGAGGATTCTGGAGGTAATAATAAATAGCTGCCATATGTAAGCAGGCAATTTCAATACCTTAACTTTAATGCCACCGTCAGTCAGCGCTTAGCGCCTATGCAAATGAGTTTTTAATGAGCATTTTATTTTTAAGTTCTGGCGATCGATATTGAAGAACTTGGTCGTGATATTTTTTTTTCTTGATGTGACCCGTCGGATAGTTCGGACTTCAAAGCCTCATGATCACAAGGTGGTTATTGCAAATAAAAAATTGAGATATGGATGAAAATATTTAGAGTTTTTTCTACTAAAACAGGGTTTTGTTTGACTGTTAGGAGTAAAAACATCTTCATTTTATTACATTCTAAACAAAATTGCAAATTTTAAGCATTTAAAATCATGAGGTCACATCTGCTTACGTGCTCGTTGTTTTAACGACCTAAATATCTATTGGATAGCAAAATAAGTTATACAACCTATCAAACCTCCTATCCATGAAATTTGAAAAATATATCTTTCTTATTAGACCTGTAAAGCCGGTAAATAGTGCGACAAAAATGCCGTTCAATTAGACGTACGAAAGGGACCAGATATCGGCCATTACAATTACGTATTGAATACCCTGATATTAACAGTCAGCATCATCGTACGACAAGGAGAACCTTTCGTATCAATGGGTCTATATGACGTCATTTGCCATGTGTCGTGTTTAGTTTACACTGCATGACCTCGAGCGCCATTTTTGCAAACGAATTTTACATCGATTTTCTTCAGATTTATCCTGAATGGGATTATTTATTTTGTATAATAGCATAATGTTACCTAAGCATAACTATAATTGATAGAATCTGTCCCTAATATGATATTTTGTGTAAATATTTCAAAACAATTGGATCTTGCGCAATCACAGTTTAATTACTAAAATGTGCGTAGTTCTCACATAGTGACTGCATGGCGTGGACTATGTGATTTCTTATTTTGGTGCGCGGAGAAACCGGGTTCGATTCTCGATCTATACACATTTTTTTTCCTTTTTCTTCTTATTTTAATTAGATTTTATAATTTTTTCAGTGACATATCACTCTTCCACTCTTCCAGACACAATTCTATTTCTTCATCTTGTTTTATTTTTCAGTTATTTTTGCACTAGGACATGAACTATAGATTGCTGCCGAAACTGCCATAGTCACAACGGAGACGGGCAGCGCGGATCTGCAATATCGGATTTGACCTCATTGGACCAAGAGTCACACTCATCTACGTGACAAGTGTTTTCAGCAGAATTAAGGCTAGATTTTCAGGATATATGTACAAAAGTGTGTTTGGCTTCTTTAGACTAAGTGGCTTAAATATATTAAGTCCAGACTTGTAGATTTCAGAGAAAAAGTAAAGACCAAATTTGACCTCACTCAATGAAAAAAATCACTTTAGAAATCACATAAATATACATTTTTATTTCAAGTAATTTCAATCATTTTTTTATTTCAATATGTTTTGACAACATTTATACATCTAGATGCATAATTATTTTTAATTAAAATCTATTTGGGTGAGTTTATGGGCCTTTTTAAATCAAGGTGTCAAACTCATTAATATTCATGAGCATCATCAAACCAGCGCTCTGTGCCGATTTTCTATGCATAAAAAAAAATAAAACAAGCCACTTTTCTCGGACCTTACTACTGATTGCCGTGGTCTCCCTAGACCACCTCTAATTGTTTTTCAAACTTTACACAGCGTGTTTTCTAGCCAAATGGAACATTCTAAGACTAGGTAGAAAAAATATGTATTACATGAGGGCGTCTGATGCACCCTAATGAATATATACTAAATTCCAATTACACTTAAACGGGCAATTCATGATCTACTTTTCATCCTCAAGATCATCTCTATCAAAATTGAGATTTTTAGCTAAAAAAATCCCTGGTACATGGTGCAATTCCCAAACCATTCTTTCAAATGTGCTTGCATTTTTTTAAAAAAGTGTCATTTTCTTATTACTGTCGGGCCCCAAAAGAAGCCTATGAGGATTTTCAAAATGCTGAAAAGCTTGTAACTTGAAAACCAATGGTCAGAATCAAGAGAAAATTTTCAGCATACATTTATGTTGTACTGTTCTTTTTATTTAGCTAGCTAGAAAAGAGATGAGGTTTTTATCACTCCAGAATCATGAATTTAGCTTTTAATTGAACTTTATTTGTTAAATGAATGTAATACCAAGACAGTACATATCATCAGAAAGGAATTGGTATTCATATTTATATGATTTGTACACTTTTTAACCCAGCTCAAAACAGGCTCAAAATTAACTCAAAATCACTAAGTTCCATTCTGAAAAGTAAAATGTAGTTAGTAAGACTGCAATTGATGT
>JXSR01S008733.1:26279-46377 GCA_000969725.1 Ophiothrix spiculata
AAGGTCTATGAATATTTGCTTTACAGGTGCACATTTAAAACTATTTTTCTTCTCTTTTCTTTTGATTTTTTTCTCTCCTCCCCTTTCTTTTCTATCTGTTTTATTGTCAAGATCCCCGGATGGACCCTTTCCCCCCACCTGACTCACCAAACTTGGCGGGGTGGGGTGGGGTGGGGGGGGGGGGCACCTGCTCCCGGCCCCCTTTCGGCACGCTATTGAGTTTGGTCCATATGGGATCACAGGTATAGAATTATTGCGGGAATTATTGCAGTGACCTTTTAAACAACCATGGATGAACTTGAATGATTTTAGGACAATTTAGATCACATTTGGAAATTCAACTTGAAATAACCCTTTGACCATGAATGACCTTGATCTTCCCCCACAAGGTCACACCCTAGGTCAAGGGCTATTTATGCTGCAAGTTTGGTCCATGGGGTCAATGGTTAAGGATATATTGCAGTGACCTTGAAATGATCCAATGACCCTAGTTCAACTTTTTGAACATTTTTGGTATTTCAGGGTTAGTACACATTTTCACTTACAAAATTTAAGGACTTTTCCAAGAACAATTCAAGGACTTTCAAGGACTTATCGGCGGAGGCTGGCGGAATATTTATCCACAAAATACATTTGTTTTCCCTGATTTTTGGATAAAATAATTGCATGGTAAATTCTTTTGAAATATTTATTTCTAATATTTCTGACATTAAACAATTCAAGGACTTTCTTGATAAAGTCAGTTTTTCAAGGACTTTCAAGGCCTGGAAAATGCAAAAATAAAATTTAAGGACTTTCAAGGACCCACACTAACCCTGTATTTGACCTTGGGTTCAGAATATATGCTTCGGACAATGTTATGCATAAATTATGCAAATCGGGTACTAATAAACATTCTTTGTAATGAAATTGCACATAGTTCCAGTTCAGCCCCAGCCGGCCTCACCTACTCACCAAATATCAATAGGCATATGGTATCCGAGATTTGCTCTGAACAAGAATCATGGGAATAAAGTGGATTCCTTTAAAAGAGATGACTTATCAATTGAATTTCTGTAAAAAGGTGATATATACTCTTAAATTGAAAAAATCTTTACAAACATATTCTTATTCAACTTTATTTACTCCAAAATTGCATTCATAAATTCAACAGATCATAACTTCATGCAATGTGTACTTAATTTGCATATAATGACAAACTTACAGAAGTGAATTTTTGTAGTCATTTAAGACATTGAAAAGACACTTTTACTTACAAAGCAGTAAAACATGGAAAATGACAAAATTTAGAATGCTGGCAAATTTGGGGTTTCACGTAGTATTTTGGTAACTTTACAAAGATTCAACATCCATTTGGTGTAAATTTTACTAAAAGAGTTAATTAAACATAATATCCTTTTCAGTTCAGAGCTGCTTTTCACTGGATAGCCTTCCAGTCAGTATTTGAACTAAGTTTTTGAACATGAGTTTGAACAAATTGAAAGTGTTATAAATACGGTACCAATAATTAATTTTCTTTAAATTGTACACATTACGTTTTTATGTTTTTATTCTGGTCCACATTAGAAATGTCACATTTATGTTAACTGGACTAATGTATTGAAATAGTTCCATTCATAATGAAGAAAAATTAAACTTAACTAAACAAAACTAAACCTGTTTTTTCCACGCAAATTACTTATAAGCAACAAATAAAAATCAATAAGAGGTACAGTAAATATATACTTTTTCCCAGAAAATTTGAAACAAAATATTATTGAGGACTGAGAAATAGAAATAACACCCCTAGGATTACACAGAAATAACACCCCTAGATAACACTTGATGAGGAAGTATTTCATTCCTGCCAAACCACAAAGTGGTCACCATGCAATGGTATCAGCAAAACTTTGAGTCTTCGTCATTATCATGATTATTCAGAAATTATCAACCAGTGACTTTCAAATAGAAAACAACCTGTTTATACACGAATCCGCCGAGCGATGACTGTTTGGCCCTCTATTGAGAGAACCACAATTATCACTTCCAGGGTCTTTTGAAGGAGACAAGTAATGCTTTACATACTTGACAGCATGCATTGTGCTATATGAGATGTATCCAATTCACTGGTCGATTAGTACCCCTGATCTTGGGACACCGAATTTCGTCATTAGAGACACTGCAGTAATAGTTCTGTCTAATTGATTAATACACCTACTGGGAAAGCCTTTTGGGGGTTCACATTGGGTTTCCACTCTGAATAATAGTTTCCAATTTCCATAAATTTTCTACTTTTTTGTAGTATTGTGCCTCTTGATCAATTTAAATCTCCAAGCCTAATAAGGAGCAACCAGAAACAGAGAAGTGTTTGACCAAGCTCATCTGATAACATGATTCCCAATATCATATAATTCTGTCCATGTTGTTGACAGAAATCATCTCATAGAATAGCATTCTTGGCCCACTGTTATTCATATTGTACATTAATGATATTATTCATTCAACATCTTTGCTTGAACTTTTTTTGTTTGCAGATGACACAACACTTCTTTTTTCCCACCCTGATATTCAATCCCAAATGCATAAAATAAACAATGATCTAAATGAAATTTGCAACTGGTTCAAAGCAAATAAGCTATCTGTAAATGCAAGTAAAACAAATTATATGATATTCGGAACATCCCATACTACAAACAAATTTGTTGATACAAATGACTCAGAAAAAATTTCTCAAATATATGAAGGTGATTCTACAAAACAAATTCTTGATGTAAAACTTGATAACAAATTATTGAATAGGGAGTGCTCGACAAAATTTCTTGGAGTCATTATAGATGAAATTCTTGGAAAAAT
Source organism: Ophiothrix spiculata (assembly GCA_000969725.1). Classification (NCBI taxonomy): domain Eukaryota; kingdom Metazoa; phylum Echinodermata; class Ophiuroidea; order Amphilepidida; family Ophiotrichidae; genus Ophiothrix; species Ophiothrix spiculata. The sequence continues at coordinate 29,112 of JXSR01S008733.1, forward strand.
CACATAGCTGCAATTACAAAAACAATTTCAAGAAATATTGGCATGATGTCGAAACTATAACACTTTCTACCAAAATCCATATTATACACCATGTATTGCTCACTAATTTTGCCATATATCAACTATGGAATTCTTACCTGGGTAAGCACAAGCAAAATGTACTTAAATAAAATTCTCAAACTCCAAAAATGGGCGATAAGAACTATATCAAATAGCCATTATAGGAGCCACACCGGCCCATTATTTTCAAAATATGAAATTCTAAATGTTTTTGATACCTACCATTTAAATCTTGGAGTGTTTATGTTCCAACATCATACAAATCAACTGCCTAATATGTTCAAAACATATTTCACTAAGCATGCTGAGAATCACAAGTACAAAACAAGAAATGCCCAGGATTATATTATAAACAAAACAAAGAAAACCTTTTCAAACCAGGCTATAAGAAATTGTGCCATCATTTTGGAACTCTCTTGATAAAACGTCAAACAATGTAAAAATGTCAAAAGCTTCAAAAATATATTAAAAGAAAATTTTCTCTCTAAATACTAGTTTGAATACTTTGGACAAAAACCATGTAATGAAACTGTTGTCGTGGAAATCGCTTTTTGATTATATCCTGTTTTGGGCACTGTCTTGTCTTGTCTTGTCTTTGTTTAGTAAGTATGTTTTATTTTGTTCTTTATTTTTTAGGGCATAATTGTCTTCAGGCCTTACTGGCCTTTTGATTATGTCCGCAATATCATTTTTCTGTGTTTTTTACCTTTTTATGTTGTAATGTACATGGTGGCATTTCATTAGGTGGGTATGCTAAAAAGGTGGTGTTGTTACATTTTTTCGTGGGTTCTCAAACTTAATTTGATGTAAATTCACTATTCCTTGGCCTATTGACTTGTTTAATATCTCATTTGAAAGCTTACACTTTCTGCTATTTGTGGCAGTAATTTGGCTTTCATGGGTTTCTTAATGTAAGAGAGACAATGGTTTGAACTTAGCAGTACAAGGGTGGTGGTGCCGAAGGATGCGGTGCCTACGGATGCGGTAGATACACAAATTGAGACATATAATATCGCCATTTTGGAAGGTTTGACACTGCTGGAACATTCACAAATGGATTCTGTGACCTCAAATACATACAGCATTACACAATACTTGCCTTACACTTTTGTACCGTTGATTTTGACATTTCACCGGTAATAAATCATCCAATATTTAGTCAACAACCCATTAAGTTACAATTTTTCATGCCTTGAAGGTCAGGAATATGCCTTGAGGGTATAACTGTGTCCTTCATAACCCTCAGGTAGACCACACAGTAGTGGGTGGGCTAAATATTGGATGATTTATTACCAGTGAAATGTCAAAATCAGTGGTACAAAAGTTTAAGGCAAGTAACGTGTAATGGATAGTTACCAACATGGCTACAATTTGGTATATAATTACAGTAATTGGCAAATTTATCATTTTTAGACCTTCCTCAGATCCCCTCCCCCCTCGATCAGTTTTTTTGGGCACCACCTTCTCATTTTTTGTCCGATTTTGACAAATTTGGTGTCAAAATGTTCAAGGGAACAAGCTGCATCAAATAAGAATTAAGACAGAATGATTTGAAACATCACTATGTTCTCCCCCTGTAAAGCCCGCCTCTAATTAATTGAAGGTCATCAACACCAAGACCCTAAGGGGTCTGTTTCAAGTTTAATGCATCAAAGTAACTATTAAAGTGTTTAGAACATATCCTGAAAATATCCTGTTTACCATTAATCATTCCAATTTATGACTTGCTTTAGTAAAAACAGGCAATTTTGAGTAAAACGCGTTTGAAAATTACAGTTTGCATTGCCGTCTATGGAGTAATTAACCATTAATTAGCTCATTATGCCAAAACAAAAGTGATATTTGGCTAAAAAGTTACTTGAAACAAAAGAGATCAATAATATTAACATCATATCAAACAATTATTTTTTTTGACCATTTTGACCATGTAACACATTTTTGACCCACCTCATGAAATGCCACCACATATGATATTGAAATAAAACAGAATCAGTATTACCAAATATATGACAAATTGATAAAAGAAAGACCAAAAAGTACCAATAAAAAAACCAACATACCCTTATAAAGCAAATCCAAGCTAAGGAGCCACAAATCTGGGTTGTAACCACATTTCTTTTCTTCATTTGCACTTGGAAAAATGTACTGTATAAGTGGTATATTTCATGATACATTAAATTTTGCACTTTTCGCAAAAAGTAGTATGTATATACCACTGCACGTTAAAAAAATCACAAGCGCTAAAATTAAAGCACGCGATATGATTCAAAAAAGCTCAAAATTTGCTTTGCACGAAAATTTCTGGGCATGAAAATATTGGCATTTACAGTATATACAGGCATACTTTTTAGACATGTCATCTGAACTTTTTGTTGGGATTTATAACACAATGTACATTTATATACCATTATACAAAATTAAATTTATAATATTTCATTGCCAGAACTCCTGAAACCATTTATGCATTTATTTACAAGATATGTTACAACACATTCAGTACATTTATACCCATTAAATCTGGGTAACTTTTAAACCTTGTACACATATATAAATCAAATCCAAGAATGGCATGCTTATGTTTTTTGTTGAGCTGAGAACCCTTGTGAATTACTTAAGTGTCAGTCCAAATAATATTCCCCTTTAATTTCTATTGCTTCCGTGGAGAATAACGTAGCGGCAAAGAGCAAAGCTTGGTCGACGATAGAAGGATTCTGTCTACTTAATTTCCCCAACAACTTGTAAGCCAAAGTCCAAAAAAGCCCACTTCGCAAGCTCCGCATGCATGTGTCACTGCAATAGGACTTGAGGGCTACTCTGCATTATTTTAGTTTTGTTATGAGTCAAATTACGTAACACTTAAGTGCATAAGGGGGGTCCATATGGACCTGAAGCGCGAAAATGCAACACAACCCAATAAAGCCATTTTATGTAATTGTCAGGGTAGGGGTTGTGCATTGGTGCAAAAAGAATTCAAGTCAGTCGCATCGTTTTTGAGATAATTAGCATAAACTGGTAAAAGGATGGCTCCATAGACTATATTGCAGATCCATTGATTATTGAATTCTGATGCATTGGGGGAATGAAATGGGCTAAAATTTGTTTAAAATGTGAGCCCTTTTACTCCCACAATACATCAGAATCAAATAATTAGTGGATCTGCAATATAGTTCATGAAAAGTTGCACTTTCTTGAAGACAAATGGTTCATATTTCTCTTCAAATTTAAGTCTTTTTTTAAGAACCAATTTGGCACAGGAGTCTGATGGATTTGTGGGAGTTTTGCAATTATTAATAATAAGATTTAGATTAAACTAAACTTTCCTTTAAGATTGATACAAAAATGAATAATATTGGAATATACAAATAACAATTTAGCTATATCTGTGTATATATAAACATTTATATACATATATCACTTGGAATTGCATGATAAATAATAATCATATACATAAATCAAGTGTTGTCACCAAATATATCATAATGAACAATTGTGACAATTGTACCGTACATAATTTTTATCTATGCATGTATATTACCAGGGGTATAGACAGGTTTTTAATTTAGCAGGTGCATGCGTTTATGGGCATAAATGGGAAAGATTTGCTTATCAAGATAAAAGCAGCGTACATTAACCGTGGTCATGGTAGTATTACCTGCATATATAGGCACAGGAATCCAGATCAGTGAGTTTGATCAGAGCTTAGCTACCTGGCTAAGGTTGTCTTAGAGAAAGACATTAGATTTCATTCAACAACTCACCGTATTTTCTTATACGGGAACGCGCCATTGTTGATTTGTGATGAATCCACAGTTGATATTCATATAAGCGCGTCACGCACACCACAGCGGAGGTGAATTATGCAGTACATGGAAGTCGGAGCACCGTGTTGATCGCGCATCGGGAACTTGAGTACATGCAAGGATAGGCGTTTAGGAATAGTAAAAAACAACAAAGCGACAAACATTTAATAACTAGCATTTTGCTTCAGATTCTGCTAAATAATTTTATGAAGATGAGTATAGGCCCTATAGATATGTCAAATTGAAAACATTTAAGATTTTTTTATACTAGCGTTGTTGCAAGGTATTCAACCACGCTACAGAGTTGCTCATCGCAAACCAACTTCTCTGCATCCCATGCGTCGGCGTATTTTTATCACGCTCGGGTGGCTAAAGCCAACCTCGCGCAGTAAAAATACGCAGACGCATGGATGCATCATTATTGATTTGCGATGAGCAACACTGTAGTGTGTTTGAATACCTAAATCAATAATGGGCAACAAAGCTTCAAGTTGATCAACTTTTGATGAAAAGACACTATGTAGATACCAGTACATAATTATGTGTAGCACAACGTCAATACCCCTTGGCTACACCCCTGTGTAATATTACAGCTTGTGATCCACTGACCTTTGACCTTACCAAATATAAGGTCGATCCAACGGACAAGGTACAATCTATTGTGGAATTTGTCCATTGCGATTCAGATGCACAAGCTTATAGCATTCATTGCATAATCCAAAACGGCGAGGGTTTCCATAATTGGTGCACCAGCTATGCTTACAAGGGATTCGACTTAGGTTTGGTGTGGGCAAATCCAATGGCTTGTTATAATATGGCTTGGCTGTTTGCTCTATAGGGTAAGGCTGGGGATCATGGTACTGGTGGGGATCTGGTACTTGGTTTCTATGAGGCCTTTCTGAGTACTGTTCTGATACATTTTGTCTAGGTTCAGCACTCCTGTGCTGACTTGGATCCAATACATCTTTGTATGCTCTATAACAATGATTACAATAGCCTTGCAAAATATTGGGATTAGCCGGATTTTGGCAATCTATTGTTGCGCATTTTTGAACGTATGGAACTTGACCGACATGCACAGCAGCTGGCGATTGACCTGTATTTATGATCACTTGATTACCAAATTCAGCTTGGGTGTGTGAAGGCACTTGAACGACTCGCTCCTGGGGTTGACTTACTGGTTTGCGTTTGGGTGGGAGTACCTGGGAATGTGAGGATTGGCGTTGTGGCATACGTGCCGATGGACGTAACGGTGCCGAGTGGACATCTGATGGCTTGAAAAATGGTGGCTGCATCAGACTTTCTTTGAAGCATGTTGAGCAGAGATTATTCAATTCTGGGTCACCATACATGTCATCTTTGCAACCTTCAAAGAAAATCAAAAAAGCTTAAAGTTATATATCTGCCCCACAAGATCCAGCTATTAAAATGGATGCTTTTGAATTTTAAAATGCTAATAATATCATAGAAATGTCCCAGGAAAAAAGTAGGATTTTTTTAACGATATCATTTGGATTTTCACATACTTTTAGTCAGTCTGGAAAGCAAACGAGCCTTTTTGTGGCCTAAAAAGCAGTTAGTATTAGCATCATATAGGGAGCGTGGCCATGCAGTTAAGAGTATGGGACTCGCAATACAGAGATTTGGGTTTTAGCCCCAATAAGACTATGCCTCCTTTTTGTTCTTGTCTTGGCAGAAACTTTGCTCTCATTGCTCCGTGAATTAGAAGTCATGTTAAAATTTTGGTCAATCTACGCGTTTGACTCCAAAATTGAAGCGTTATGAAGTATCTGGTCCAGATATATTATGCATATGTGATTTTCCTTTACATTAGAAGATTCATTATGAAATCAGCAGACAATAAATGCTCTTTCATAACTAGAAATCTTAAACTTCCAACAGAGATTTAAAACCATCATGGCAAGCAAATTGTGGTGAAAAAGCAAAGCTGCTTCAGAACTGAATACACCTACAATAGTGTGTGTCTTAAAGGTATTAGCCACGATTCCACATGGATATGAAAATTCATAAAAAAAACTTCCTTGAATCAAGAAAAGGCATGATAGTACCAAAACAAAAACTTTATTATTTGTTCTTAAAAAGATTATTGAGTTTCCACCCGGTTTATTCCTTAGCAAACTGTTAAAATTTTCAATTTTAGAGTGTCTGTTGTATTAAAATGACTTTATTACAGTGTAGAAATGTTAAATACATCCAAAAGCACAATATCTTTACCAAAATTGGTTTGGTAGGTGTAAAACAGTTTAAATTTTGAGAATTTAACAATTTATTTCTAGAAACACTATCACTGAATATTTCATTCTTCGGTGAATGACTTATTATATGGGTAAGCGTTATATTGCAATGGCTAGAGGGAGGTCCCACTTCTTATCAAATGACGTTTATTTCTCAACTTAGAGTATTTAAGCGTCATTTTCCTGATGTTTTTAACCCTAAAATTGTGTTTTTATATTTTTATAATTCCAAGAAGATTTTAAACATTTTGAGAAAGAGCACTACGCCGGTCTCGAACCCACGCCAGCTATAGCATCAAGATTACGAGTCCAGCGCCTTAACCACTCGGCCAAGAGGCTAGCTGCTAGGTTGGGTGACATTTTCCTATTTAGTCAATCACTGACGATCGACGTTCCCGTTTTTAGGACCGTGTGTCTATATTTTCTAAATAAAATTGGACCTACAGATGGTTAATCCTTGGTCAGCCCCATCACTTCATCGCTACCGCTTCCTCAGCTCTGCTTTTATGCCTTTTAGTTCTTACCTAAGACGCTACGCTCCCAGATTATATTTATACTCCCGATATATCACTGACGTCATATGTTATTAATATTCATGTCCTCCTTCTAGCCATTGCAATTTAATGATTACCTATCATATGCTTCAGTTTTTGTTATAACTTCACAAAGTTAGAGAATATATCTCAACTACTGGCAGGCTGTACTGATTGTAAGTTCTTTCTATTCATATCAAAAAAGGCATGGTCCATAGCAAGTCTACTTTGGAAAGCATGATCCTGGCTAATGCCTTTAAATATTCAATAAATGATGCTTGTAATACAGACACCAACTGATAAAGTTGGATGCTCCCTTGACCAGGAACCAAGCATACCAATATTGTGCTCTATGAGAGTCCTACTGCATTTTACGTATTTGAGGTGGTATAGTTTGCTTGGAATGTCTGTTTTTTAAATCTGCAGGTTTAAATCCCAAAGGGCCATGGATTGTCCGTTTTAAATCTACTATCTTACCTCCTCTGGCTTGGCATTTGAGTCGTGGGATGTATGCCCTGGTAGCACCTATTTCACGTGGTGGTCTGGGTTGTGACTGCATAGCTGGGAAACAAACAACACAATTTATAGTAATCATGTCACGAATTAATTCAAACAATGGAATGGTATTGGCCAAATAGATGAACCCCGGCACTTTTGATTTGATTTTACACACCAGTCTTCAGGCTAGTCAACCTAGCAAAGGTAGGGCTAGAAATTCTGAAAGAATCCAAGAAAATCTCGCAGAGATTCTCCCAAAAGGATTTTGCAAGAATCCAAATAGATTCTCGTAAAATAAGGCAAACACATGAATGTAAAGAATCCAAAGATTCTTGCAAAGATTCTCCCCCAATAGATTTGCGAGAATCCAATAAGATTCTCTCAGCAATGAACAAATTTCTAGCCCTGAAAGGTTTGGCTGAGTGAATGTGTAAGTTTTGTAGCAGAACCTTGGTTTACATTTTGTAAATCCGGATCATCTTAGCAGTTCTTGAGCTTATATAAGATTTGGCACTTTTCTGTAAAAAATTCTTTGAAAATAAATTGTATTTTTGTCAAGTTACACATCACCTTATGCTGCATACGAAAAAATACATTGCACAGCAACTTGAGCAACATTTTTTTTTTCAGAATTGTAATTTTTGCCATTTCATGAAGATTTAGTGAAGGGGTATCTTGGTAGGGCTTATAAAATTTTTGGTAAACCCTTCATAAGCTTTTGAAAAAGAAACCCACAAATAACCTTTATGGGCACAACAACTCATGTCCATTACTAGTTGCAAAACAGCAAACATTCATGGCAATCTTTTTTTTTTTTGACACAAAGTTTGTAAAGTTGATTTCATGAATTGTGTGGTTCCCTTTATAACTTTACATGACTTCATAAAGGTGTAGGTTCCTATTTTAGCATGTGTATAATTTGCTTTTAACTGATTGACCTTGACCTCTGAAATGCATTGTGCAAGGTTTCGACCTTAGCTTGTGTCTTGCTTTCTCTTGAGAGGCAAAACAAAGTATGCAACCCTGGGGATGAGGCTGTTATGTCAATAAATAAGAAATGGAAAATAGGTATACCAATTTATTTCACATTTTATGCTATATCTCAAAAACCATAAAGAATTTGGAGGTGAAATTTTGGATTTACAATCAGAAAAATATGGGCTTTAATTTGACATCAAAAAATATACTACTTCCGGTTGAGCCCGGGGGATGAGAATGTGATCGGAACCTACACCTTCAAAGTATTCTGGTGTGTTTTAGATCAATCAATCAATCGACGATCGATCAATCAATCAATCCCTTACCTTGATCTTGTCCACTCCTTATAGCTGGTGGTGGTGGATGAGGTTCTGGTTGCTGGTCGTTAGTTGTCCCTCCCTTGTACAGCTCTGCTATCTGTATGCACTCCTCACATAATATATACTTCGGGGGCGCTGCTGGACGATCGCATTTTGGATGACGACATGTACGAGTCGAGAGCTGCGACAAAGCCGATGTCTGATTACCAGTGGGCTGCCTTGATCCATATGATGCTGCGGCAGGTTGATTTCTGTGTGCATAACCAAATTCTGGTGATTGAGTATGGCCACGAGTAGATGTTACTGGTGGAGTCTGGGCTCTCGGTTCTGATTGAACCCAATCATGCTTCTGTGCTGGGGGAGGGGTGCGAGTCCGTGGCATGGGGAGTCTATTTTTGTCTACGCATTCATGGCAATAGCCTCCCTCTAGGCGTATACCTCTACAGCCAGGGGTTGCACAGATATGCTTTTGCACGGTAACAACAGGAACCTGTGGTTGGGGACTACTTGGGCCTGCGTACCCACTCGCTTCATTCAGTTGGCTTGCCTGTGCAGCACGCTGGTTGCTCTGCAGCATCTGTAGAGCTCTGTTGTAACTTGGTGGCGGTATCATCGGTTGCGTGGCTACTTCGGGATAAGTTGGCTGCTCACCCGAAGCAACAGGGCTCATCTTTAGGGCGCATTCACCACAGTAATAATCTAACTGTGAATTCGCAAGTCTGCGACATCCTGGGGTCTTACACTCACGTACTGTACTGGTATACATAAGTGCTGAATTCGGCTCCCTTTGTTTCTGAGATTGAGGGTGTGCTATCTTGGCAGAGCCAGCTTGAGACATAACATCTTCATGTATCTTGCGGTTTTCATCGAAACATTTCTGGCACATATCACTCATTGCTGGGTGGCCTGTCAACTGACATTCAGGCATCACACATTTCTTAGAGCCAACCTTCTGTGTGTTAACCATCAGTGTAGTCAGATCTTCGTCACTGTTGATGTGACCTGACTGATACACTTGTGCGCTTTGATCGCTATTTATCCCCATACCTTGTTGATTTGGATATGATATGTTGCTAGGCAATGGAGCTGATGGTGCAGCGACTGCTCCAGTATCTTGAAACTTTGCTGATGCTTGGCATACATGACAATGTTCCTGACCTGGTGCAGGAAAGTTCAAACAGCCTTCAGTGCGACATTTCGCAGCCGTACCAAGACCTTCTTTGGCTTCACCGACTGATTTGAGCTTGGAGTAACACTCATGGCAATACTCTCCAGTTGAAATAGAACGATAATAAGGACAGTCCTTAGTTTTGCAACTCTGATTCACCATTGACATAATCCTCTCTGGAGCAGCAGAGGAACTTTGAAATCTGGGTAATTCTTTTGTTGGTTTCCCTTGTTGAATATCACTACTTGCTGAGTTGTAATTGGGATTAACTGCTGGGGCCCAAGTATCACTTCCTGGAGGGACCTGTGAGGGTGAAGTCAAGTTCATTTTTGATAATTTATCTTCAATTTGTGAAGCCCTTCCACCCTGGGTAGCCATACCATTTGGATTGTACTCAGTCTCTAGATAGTATCTATAATGAGATTCAACTAATTGAAAGTATGACGTGATCAAGTTCATATCGTCAGGCGCGCTATGTGTGGATAACGCGGCACTTTTGATGACATGTGTGGATGCCAGGCTTTCATCAATGTCCATGTGAGGGATCTCTTCAATTACCAGATAGTCTCCAAGCAGCTGATCTTCTCTTCCTGCCTCTTCTTCCGTTAAGAAATGTACCGGCAATGGAGTGTGATCTTGCTGTATGAGAGGTGCAACAAATTCTGTAGCAGGGATCTCCCCTTGCTCAACTCCAGTGTAAACTAATGGTACAAAATGCATCTGATAATAGCCGAGGATTATGGGATGTTTGATGCACTCCTCTGGTTTCCATTTTAATGGCAGGTACACACCGCTGAAATTTTGTGGTTGAAGAGAATGTCCTTGTAGGTCATGCCACATTGTTTGCGCCATAACTATAATTGGTCTACGTAAGATATTAGCTAGCATGAAGACATGGAATTCCTCCAAGCTCTCGTACGGTAGTCCATGAGCATCTGAAGCTTTCCTCTTAGGGCTCGCCATTTTGATAACCATTTCCCATTCACTACGCCATTCCTGAAAAAATAGCAAACAGAAAACAATTATTAAAAACTGCACCTTTATTAGGCCATTTCTATTCCTTCACAGACACATATCTAATATACTTCACTACCTTATAGATCCTGGATACAAAACTTGCAGCATGGGTCCAGTTAAGAGAGACTGCCCCTATCCAATTTTCAAAGGTGATTCATTTTTTTTTTAAAATTCAGAAACACCCCTGGCTTTGAAATGAAGCAAAGGGTATTTCAAAGTTCATTCATGGACTAAAAATGCAACTTTTAGGGACCATTCATTCTTAAAATTGTCGAGGTCTAATAATGGGAGTCCTGAAAAAAATCACCCTAATTTTACCCCTTAAAATTAAGTCTGTTTGATATTCTGTGGGGTTGGCGCTTATTCTTGGAAAAGGGGGGGGGGGATTTTGAGGTCCGAAAGGGGCCCTGTTTTTTTTTTTGCGCTGAATTTCTTTTGGATCAGGTCCCCTTACAAATGTTTGTGAACGGTCCTTTAAATACTTCCCAACTATTCCTTAAACCTAAATACACACAAAGATTGTAGGATTTTTTCATGGACACCTGGTAAAACTAATACCATAAACTTATCTCAGGTCTCTACAATCCAGGGGGAGAGTTTAGTTTGGGCAGGGATGTGCTACTAAGAAATTTGCCACCCATCAAATACCAGGTTTCTGAAAAGGGGGTAAATAACTAAATTTTGGCTCAAACCAATTGATACTAAAATCATATTTTTGACAAAAATTACCACTTCTTTTTTAAAATTCTTACATTTTTTAATTGTGAAAAAGTACCCAAAGGGTTTGAAAATTTTGACTAGTAAACCCATCAAAGTACCAAATGTTGCAAAGAAAAAGGACCTATTGATGAAAGATAGACTGATTTTGCTATATGTTTTGGCAGCACATCTCCCTTGAAAAGGGTTCCTTGGTCCGAAAAAGGGTTCACTAGTCCGACGACTGTTATTGAAATTTGGACACCATGCGAAAAGTCGTCATCGATTTAACTTAGGTCGTCATCGATTTCGTGGATTGGCATAAAACTGGAGCGTTCACACACGTAGCAATTTGACCGCTTTCAACTAAATTGCTTTGACTTGGTGATAAAGGAAGCAGCCATCCAGAGGTCAAATCTTGAAACCAAAATCGATGACGATGTCTGTTCACACTAGTGAAAATTGCAAATCGATTACGACACAAGTGATTTCGTTTGAAAATAAGTTCATAAAAGTCATCTTTTGAAATTGAATTTTGCAATCGACTTAATACGACCCGAACATGTTCACACTAGTCATAGAACTGAAATCGATGACGACTTTTCGCATAGTGTGAACTGGGTATCAGACTACCAATCCTTTTTTAAAATTCAAACTGGTGAGCCTTTTTTAAAGTTGGACTAGCAAGCTGTTTTCAAAATATGGACTAGTGAGCTGTTTTTGAAATTTTGGACTAGCTGGCTTTTTTTTTTGAAATATCAGACAAGCAAGCTTTTGTTTTTTGAAAATAAATTCCAATTTAGACTAGGGAGCTGTTAGACTAGCAAACCATCGGAAAAGCAAGCTTTCGGACTATAGAACCTGCCCACTGCCTATAATTATAACACACTTGTTCTAGCTTAAAGTTCCCACCAAATACTTGACCCCAAACCTAGCTCTAAACATTTCCCTAAAATTTGTAAAGTGACCAACCTGAAATACAACAAGTCATAGACTTGATTTTCTGATTAAAGCTTTGTCTTTTTTATAAGACATTCTTGTTAACCTTTCAATGACTAAAATATATAGTCTTTGCAAAGGTAGTTATCAGCTGAACCTTGCCCCACAAATTGAACCTTGCAATGGTAGTAATCAACTGAACTTTGCCCCTGAGATTTAAGGATGTAGGCTTTGTTTAATTTATTGTTCAATTGATTAAATGAAATACAAACAAAATCAAAACCATTCACAGATCCTGTTTGTATGAAAACTTGCATGCAGTGTGTGTTCAATCTCATCATGTGAAAAATAAAATCCTTTATTCCGATTCAGAAATTGCATTGTCTACAAAAATACAATTTTCCTTTCCATTTTTCCAAAATTGTTCAGTTTTCCAATCATCAATGAACATTCACCACTCCTTGCATAATTTAGCTCTTACACTGCATCATAATCAAGCAAACATTCAAAATTGACACAATCAAAGAATTTCAAAATTCATGATGACACATTTTGGACAAATGTACTTCTTCTTCCACGAAAATAATGACACAATCAGAAAAGGTTGAAATCAGCTATTATTTACACAACAACTGAAAATTGACCCCGGGAAAGGGGGGGGGGGCTCTGCCAGTTCACATAGGGTATCAAATTTGACTTTAAATCTCTGATAGGGTATCAAACTAAGAAAGAATAGTTGAATTAATTACAATGGTGCCTTATATTGCTGATAAAAGTTCTTCAAATACCTAGAAACACTTCTTAAGAGTGTTCAAGTGGTGTACAATTATACTTTACCTATGATTTTTTGTAATTATACTAATTTCCGTCACATTTGCTACAGTCTCAGATAGGGTATTTATTGGAACAGGTATGGTCTCGGATAGGGTATCCATTCGAACATCGATTTATGGTCTCAGATAGGATATCATTTCACCCATTTTTGCTAATTTTTGGTCTCACATAGGGTCACCTTCGGAACCTGCGGAACTCGGTGGTTACCCAGAAACAAATATCAGTTACCCCCCGGGTAATTGACACAAGAATAGTGTAATATACTCAGACAATCTGTCAACATACCATGGTATTATATCTCAAACCGCTTCCTGGTATTCTTTCATCTAACTTCTTTCTTTCCTTTTGCCATCTTCGTCTACTTTCCATATCTTGACTGTTGAGGGCGCCGTGTAGTAGTTTTCGCAGGAAGAGGTTGTCATCCTCGATACCCCACATAGCTAAAGAGACTGCATGAAGCAAACAATTGCCGTCCCCTATGAGAAGGAAATAAAACATGCATTCAAATGTATGGAAACCTAGACCCAAACTGTCTGATCAAGTTTTTAGATAATTTGTGGTGTCTTTGTTTCTGTGTGTGGGGTTAGGGGAGGGTGGGTGGTGTAGTTGGGGGGAGTGTTTTGTGGGTGGGTTTGTTCACTTTCTATAAAACATCACCTATTTGGATTGTGTCTTATTGTATATGATGAAGAAGGGAGCTGGTGGTAAAACATTGTAAAGGTCAAGGCACGACTTGCATCATGTCAGGTCTCTTCCTCATTGTCTTAATTCTTTTTTTTTCTGCTGTCTGTTGTTTTTTAAGTCCTTTGATTAAAGACCTGAAATCTGGTTTGAGTCGTGTGCTGGCCTATTTCACATATTTTGCCTTTTCTCCCCCACCAGCTCCAAGTAACAGGTGATTAAAAAACCTCATAAAGACAAAAAAAAAAAGTTTTTAGATAATTTTCACTTGTGAAACAAAATTTTTGAACAATTTACAGGGAAAACAGAGTTCATAGATGTTAAATTCAGTTTGTATAAGCAAAATATACTTTATCATGGTAAACGTAGTTAGTTATCATGGTAACTTATGTTCAATTAGAAAAACAAATTGTTTATCATCCGGAGAAGAAAAATTCGTATCTGAAAAACAGAGTAATATCATGATAAACTACATTTTGCTGAATTTATTATAATAAACTCTCTTTTCCTCCAGGGAATAAGAAAAAAAAATCAGTTCATCTGAGAAAATTAGTTGATCATGATACACTCAGTGTATTTACGCCAATTAAAAAAGTAGAAAAAAAACCGTCTTTTTTAGCATTCCGCTTTAAATTTGTATGTCCTAGAATAATGCTAAAAATAATACTTAAAGGATAATAAAATGCTTAAATGAGTTGAAATCAAGCTTCATGAGGCCCTACAACCATATATACCTACCTGTAGTTATTAATGGATACAATTTGGTAGCTGAAGGAGCCCAATTGATGATATTGTCGTCCTCTAAAACTTGCCGCATCACCGGATCAAACATCTCCTTCTCCACAAACTGTTTCAGCTCTGGTGGTAGTTTCTTCCAATGTGGAGGCATCAGTGTGGTCAGTATGGAAAAGTTTTGTAAGAAACTTGGTAAAGATAATCTTGAATCTTGTGTAACATCATTCTCTACGCTCCTACGAATGTGCTGATTTTTTTGCGGATCTGAGTCAGCGATTTTGTTTGGTAAACGAAGCGGTGACCGCTCTTCAGCTTGCGCTGCTCCATCGTGAGGTGCCATGGTAACGGGTAGTAAGGATTATAATCTGCAATGACAAATAATAGCCCATATTCAGAAAGATAAGATCCTGGATAAGACATTCCTAACAAGTAAAAGCTCTGTAAGTAAAAGAAAAATCTGGATAAGTAACAGATCAAGCATTTAGTGATTGCTAAAATATGAAAATATGTATTCAAAATCTTTGTTTTTGACTAAATAACACTTGCTATTAGTCCTTCAAAGCATTTCTAGAGAAAATTTGCCATTTGTTTTTGCATTTACAGTAATAAAAAATTTCCTAACAAAGGGGAGTAGTCCTTGGACCCGCAAGCACTTTTGAGGCCACTTACATGGCATCATGGATACTAAGCAAGACTAGACTTCAAAATTTGAGGTACCAGCAGCTACTTACAGAAAATGATGAACCAATCATCCTTTGTTGTTATCCAAATCAAATCAAACAACTTTGAGGAAGTGATGAGAGTGAACCCAGAGAATTAACTCATCAGTACACAATGATCCTGGATTTACAAACCATGTGTTGTTCTTTTTAACACAGCAAAAAGTAAAACTTTGTCCATCTTAGTAAAACAACAAGCTCTACAAAAGAGTTCTTGAAAAAAATCTCCAGTAAATGCTAATTTTATTCATATCCTTTCAAAAAGTATTGACAGCTCCTTTAAGGTTTTAGAGCTAGCACTTATTTGACAAGATACTTTGAATTTACTTAGGCAAAATAAAATTAATGGTTTGTCTCAAAGCTCCCGCGCGCATATGTTTTATCGCCCGCATTAGTTTCCCTCAAAATCCTAAAAATGGATTTGTTTGCCCCTTTTTTTTATTTTTTTTTCACCAAAACTGTGAAAAAACAAATGACGACAATGGTTAATTTATTTTATTTGATTCTTTATTCTGTTTTTGAGTTCTAAAAAAGCCATCATGTAAATATATGAGGGGGTACATATGGAACTCTTGTAAAATAGCACTCAGGACTTCTGTAACACACAAAAAAAAATCTAAAAAAAGAAAAAAAACTTTCAAAAAAAAACCGCATTTCGCATTAGTTTTTCAAGAGAGGAGAGCTTTGAGACAAACTATTTATTTTATTTAGCCTTACTAGTTTTTGATTATTTTTTTGCCTAAAGATTCAAGTAAAAACTTACTGAACACAGTAAAAGGTTAGTGCAAGCAATTGCTTGTTTCGCATAATTGACAGTTATTAACACTTGTTTGAATCAAGACATGACAGGAATCTAAACAAACAAGAAATCAGATCATTATTTTTAAAAATTTTAACAACATTATTTTCTTATCTTCCTGGCTTAGAGATAAGAGCATTTCTCTTTTACTAAAATTCCTGCTTATTGATTTTATTCTTTAGGGCAGGGGTTCTCAATTAAATTTGTTGGCGGGCCATTAAGGACAAATGTAAGTTCAAAAATACGTCTTGGAAGGCCAAATAAAGATGATTTTCAGTGATTTTCCTATATATCGAAGGGCCAAACAAAAGTAGTTTGCCCGCGGCCCGCTATTTGAGAAGGCCTGCTTTAGGGTGATAACATATCAGTCAAGAACTCATTTTGGTAGGCATTGTAGATGACACCAAGTTTTAATTGAGAATTTGATTAATTTGATTGATATCCAATATGTGTAGGCTAAATTAATGTTAAGCCCTGATAAAAATCAATTTCTTATAATTCTAAAATGTTATTCTTTAAAGTAATTGGCCACTCTTTCATTGTCGACAGACCATTCTTCTGAGATGCAAGATAACAACACAATTAATAAAATTAAAACAATATACATTGATCACAAAACAAAATAAATAAATTAAATAATTAATAAATAGATAAATAAATAAATTAATTAAATAAATAAGTAAATTAAAATAATAAATAAATAAATGAATAAATATATTTTTTTAAATAAATAAGTAAATAAAAGAATATTATAAAAAGACTATGATTAAGTTTAACAACGTGTGATATTCAGACAAATGATTGAAATGAAATTTAAATAAACAAGTTTATGAAATGATAGAAAAATGAAATAAAAAAAAGTTTATGAAATGAATGGGCCCTATGAAAGAAAAAATGAAAAAAAAAATAGATAAATGAATTAATAAAGAATAAATAAACAAATAAGAAATAAATAAATTTAAGTTTAGCGTGTGATGTTCAGACAAATGATTGAAATGAAATTCAAACGAGTTCAAGAAATGAAAGAGACAGAAAGAAATGGGCCCCATGAAAGAAAAAAATGAACAGAAATAAACAGATAAATGAATTCATGAAAAATAAATAAAAAAATAAGAAATAAATAAAAGATTATATAAAATGATTTTGGCCCGTATTCCAGAAAGATGTTTAGCTAAACCATTGTTTAACTGAGCATCAACTGTCCAGGAATGATACGCATCATTGCAGCTTTCAA
>JXSR01S008735.1:67321-84944 GCA_000969725.1 Ophiothrix spiculata
ACACACCATTTCTTTCATTAAACTATTTTTATTTTATTTCCAGAAGTCGGTCTACTATACCAGGTTTACCACAGCAATGTATGGAATGTAAAGCTTCTTTAAATGGTGATCCAATCTTACATAAATGTCCCCCACAACAGGTAAAAGTACACTCCTGCTCTAAAGTATTTCTGCACAATTAAAAAGTTCAAAAACCTTGGTTTTTTTATATTAAATAACCTAGAATCATCAAAGATTCATATTAGTATAGGTAACCGATCTATTCAATATGAATAAATCGATGTTTCTTTTCATATTTGATCTTCCATGCTATAAAAATGGCTGAATTCATAGACCATATACAAATACACCACAAGTACAAATCTCATTACTATGTAACTAATCAATTTTTCAAAACCTCATTATTACCTTGTAATAGGATAGAATATTTTCAAGTCGTAAGTTTTAAAACAAATGCGCAGAAATGTATTTGATCTTCCATTGCTATAAAAATGGCTTATTTCATGAACCATAAGCAAATACACCACAAGTACAAATCTCATTACTATGTAACTAATCAATTTTTCAAAACCTCATTATTACCTTGTAATAGGATAGAATATTTTCAGGATTTAAGTTTTAAGACAAATTCGCAGAAATGTATATTAACTCATTTTTTTTTTTATGTTCAGACAAAAGTAGTTATATGCATTACATGCCATATTAACAAATGCAATGAATGCGATTCCAAAATAGCTACTTTGGTAATTATATAATATAGACTCTGTCAACAAAAATTGGATAAACGCCTTTTGAGATATGTCTGAATAAAGGTTTTGTGTGGAAATACTTTAGAGCGGCAGTGTACAGAGTGCTTATTTTACTAAACACCTCACAAAAAATAAGTGGACAGTCAGTCTGACCCCTATAAATACAAGAATGAGCCCTCAAATTCCATCAGTATTGACATATATGAAAAATATGCAATCTCAGCTAAATTTTCATCCCAAATTTGACATAAAAACCATTACCATCATTTTACACCAGCCGTTTGAAAAATCCAGCTCGGTTTTCATTTCTCACATTTTGAGTATACCCGCAGTGCTATAGTGCATCACTCCAATGCTTCCAGTGGAATCGATAGATGATCGATGTTTTTCATATTGCGTAGAGTACTGAGCTGTTGTTGTCTAATACGTGTCAATCTTAACTGTTTTACCAACTTGGACACCTGTTTATTTATCCTTTTTGATGAAATATGTTTGAATCTATTTTCTTTATGTCAAGTTGCTATAATTGTAGGCTAAAAGGCCTTATCTTGATTTTCTTAAATTATACACATAAGCTAAAATGACTTTTAAAAATAAAGCTTATTTACTTTAGCATTCATGAAGCAAACACATTTCATGTATGATGTATGACATCAATTTAGAATTTGAATTTTGAAATTATCAATTTTTGATATATACAAGCCCCGTTATTTTCCCTCTTGTAGCAATTGAGAGAACCATAACGATGTGAATTCAACAACTCTGCTATGTCTTTTCTTCTGACCACCTCAACAAATCAACAAGAAGAAAAGTTTACACTTCGCAGGTTATTGATTTTCCTCACATTTCTTGACATTTCTTGGTCATGCAGAACGAATAGATATTGAAATCCCCACGCATTTTATTATGATGTAAACAGCTTTTTCTTGGCGACCCATTAAGTGTGAGTAGAGCTGAACAATAATTGTGTATTGTGTGCATTACCCTATGTCAGAAATGAAAACTGAGATCAAAATTTCAAACGGATGGTGTAAAAGAATGGTAACCTAAACCGACAAAATGGGATAAAAAGGTATGAAAATTACATAACATATTTGCAAAAGGAGTCATCTCAAAACACGGTTATTTTTTTAAATTTTAATGTTTAAATATAATGTCGAATTTGTCAACAAAAACGTAAAATAAAATAAAACAGAATAAAGTGCTTGAGAAAACTAGGAAGCTAATCATTATATAAATTTACCCTTATATTTTAACCGTCTCAGGATAATTGTATATGTCGATGTTCAGTTGAAAATATTTTTATTTTTTTATAGTTTTAAGTTGATTGAAAGAAATTAATAAATATTTTATATTGTGAGTTCTTAGAATTCTCTATTTGTCAGGAAAAGTAATACTATATCTCAGCACTATACTCTATTAATCTTGAAGTATGCAACAAGCAGCCGATTCACACACAAAAACCAATATAACCATACGTGGAAGTAAATTGGTCTGTGTTATCCAAATCAAAACGATGTACTTAACCTTGCTAAATATTCAAATAAACATATATTCAAGGTTTGCCCATGTGGTAGCAAAAACATTTGTAAAAAAAAAAATACAAAAACCACAAACGATTCATGTACAAAATAATATGCAGTGATTTGGTCTTAATCAATCCAAATCAATCACTATCAGTCTCTTACACAGTACAAACCCACCAGTTCACAATGTTGTAGAATACAAGGGATATGCTATGGAACTCGTAACAGAGTCTGATTGCTTGTTGCATACTTTAGGTTTATAGAGTATACATTTCAGAACCGGAACAGGGTGTCGATTTCAACAGTGTGCCACAAGTTGTTAATTTTAGTCGCCTTTGCTCATTGACAACACGCTCGAGTTTGAAGGTTTGTCAACAATTAATAACCTGCGTTATAGCGCGATCCAATCTAATAAGATTATTTCTACTTTTACGCAAACAACTGCGCGGTCATTATCAGGTAACAATGACTTCTTATAATGACCTGCGTATGTGATGTCATTAGCGCTGAATGTGTCTTCTCATAAAACGCCAATCAAGCGCGCATATGCACCACTCATACGCGCGTTTATCATATTACGCGATGATCGTCATGCTTTGACTGATCGAAATTATCTTATAGGGATAAGTAGACCTTTAAGAAAGAAATAAGTTTAATAAAGTATTTCTTTATAAAATAACGCAAAAAAGGCATTTAAAATGTCGAAAGACGGTTATTAATGACAATAATAACTTTGCACCATCTTTTAATTTGGTCATTGTTTAAAATCGTCTGTGTTTGTTTTGTGCCTCGGTACTTTTCTTCGGGAGCTATGCTCCCTCAGAAAAGCACCTCGGCCCAAAACAAACACCTCCGATTTTAAACAATGACCTCAAAAAAGATGGTGCGCAGTTATTATTGTCTAATTAAAATCCTTTACGATACCAGCCCTAGTTGGCATGAAGTAGATCCAGGTGAATGTAGAAGGACTAGTTACGTTACAGACTAAGGCCTTTTTCAGTCAATTTATGTGACACGTTACGTCAAAAGGTACAAGTTGTCTTGACTTACTTGACTTAAAGCTTTCCTCCCAAAACGGTTCCGGAGATAGCTGCCTTCCCACCAGGAGTCTCCATCCAGCTCTGTCATTTGTTGCTCGTCCGGCTTCCACAACAGAATCAATTCCCAAGGCTTTTCAGTTTGACTTGATGTTGTCTAGCCATCTTAGCGGAGGTCTACCTTGTGGTCTTGTTCCTGGAATGATTCCCTCTAGTGTGATTTTAGGGAATCTGTACGATGGCATTCTTTTGATGTGGCCAAAGTATGTTAGCTGCTTGGTGAAAATTTGGTTGGTGATCGTGGTGTTAAAGTCTAGGGCCTCTTGTCAAATTCAGATTTTCATGTCATTTGAAAGGGAATTATGAAAGCTTTAATATTATACCTTGAATTGAATTTTAGGACGAATAGTGATAATAATGTTTGTATTATTTTCTTTATATTTTGCAAGTTTAATTTGCCTGTATCTCAAAATTTGCATGACCGACAACCTGTAGCTTTTGATGTATCACGTTACATATAGCCATATGTACCTAGTAACAAAAATAGAACATGAACCTGATGCAGTCCTCATCAATCATGAATTAAGGGATGCGTATGTACGCAATAAATCACTTGATTAATGGATTGCTTTTAATTGAACATTATACAGGTGCAAACAGGAGGAATTCCACCAGCTTACATGGGACCTAGAGGAATGCCACCACCAAATATGGGACCTAGAGGATTGTCACTACCTAATATGGGTCCCAGAGGTGTGCCACCACCATACATGGGTCCCAGGGGAATGCCGCCACCTAATATGGGTCCCAGGGGAATGCCGCCACCTAATATGGGACCCAGAGGAATGTTGCCACCTATGGGTCCTAGAGGAATGCCGCCACCTAATTTTGGACCTAGGGGAATGCCACCACCTAATTTTGGACCTAGGGGAATGCCACCACCTAATTTTGGACCTAGGGGAATGCCACCACCTCATATGGGACTGAGAGGAATGCCACCACCTCATATGGGAATGCCACCACCATATATGGGACCTAGAGGAATGCCACCACCTTATATGGGTGAGTATGCACATCATGGAGGTCATTGCAAAATGAAATATAAGTGAACAAATCATTTATGGTTTGTATGTGTTCAGATCTATATATTTTAAATATATTCTGTCAATCCATATGGGCTGATGTTCATCAATGTGTGAAGCCCTTCTCATAACACTCCCATTCCTGTCTATTTCTTGCTATCATGGTCCTTGTAGCAGTTTCCACATATGATATTAAATCATCTCTCCACCTTCTATTGTAAATTCTGCTTTCTTCTTTTCCTCTTACCTTCCCATAGTTGCCATTCTGTTAATGTATGTTCATGTACCCATGCCCCATGATTAAGAGTTATGGACTCTACCAATAGACCATCCATGTTCCCAATGATCATGGTCACTGTCCTTTGACTGAAAGTAAGACATCATTAAAAATCTTTGTTGAGAAGCAGTAAATAATCTTTGCTAAAACATTTTGCCAAGCTGTAATGCAATTTCTTTCTCATGCTATGGTTGTTTGGATTTCCCATAGGGTGCTTCTTACCTCCTTGAAACATGGCAACTGTTTCAAAACAGGAGATGATCTGCTATCTTGGTGACAATTAGTCAACAACCGGGGGCCACTCAAGTATAATGCTGCAGACATTAGCATGACCAAGAAAAAGGTGAATTAGGGTTGTTTTTGAGGACAAAAGGGTATATCAGGTGACACCTTTTAGGGTATCAAAAACAACCATTTCAGCCCATTTTTAAGAAAAATGGTACTTTTTCATACCCTAGTGTTAAAACGGTAAATTCCCGATTTAGGGTGTGAATGGGTGAAAAAGGGTATATTTGGCTTCAAAAACAAATTTTGTAGTGAATAGGCAGGAGCGGACACCCGGGCGTTTTGTTCACATCCGGGACGTTTGCCCAACTAAGCGCGGTGAAAACATTTGCCGACTTCCCATTCAACTCAATGGAGAAAATGCCGGATCCAAAAAAACTTTGATTGATTTTAGCAAATTTTTGAAATATTTCGATCTCAAAATCATATATGAGATGTGTGGTATTCAAACCACAACGAAATAACAAACAGCTGATCATTTCACATATTTCCTTCTCGCTAAAAAGAAAGAAAATGAAGGGATGCCTGGCTGAAGTATTGATTGTTTTCACCGCGCACAAAGTTCAACACGGGTTATTTTTAAATCATTGTGCTGCGTATGACGTAGGTCTACTCGGCCCTATAAGTGAATAGGTGGTAGGTAGTTTTGTCAGATTGTTTCTATTTTATGACTTATTTCTATTTTATGGCTTCTTTCCTCATGTTTTTACAGGTCAGCACCCAGGAACAAATCCAATCACACCTCGTCCTTCACAATTTCTTAGTTTTGTAGCTCACGTAAGTATGACACTTAAGCTCAATTCATACTCGGCCTCCAAACAAAATTTTTCCTACCAAACATTTGGTCGTGACGTAAAAATGACGAGTGACTCCAAACAAAACAACTTCAATACCGAGTTCAGACCAAACAAAATTTCGCGCTAGATTGCACATGTTATTGAATTGCCATATACATTTAGACCAAATGTTTGCTACCCGTTCATAGTTTAAATTCGATGGCAAATATTTGGTGATGTCACGACCAAATGTTTGGTAGGAAAAATTTTGTTTGGAGGCCGAGTATGAATTGAGCTTTATGCTTAGGTCACATAGAGGTCTCGGTCAAGTTGTAATATTGATTTCTTTGCATTGGTCACAATTGGAAAGAGTAGTCGGCCAGGTGGTCAAAATGGTCAAAAAGGTGAACTCTGCCGATGAATATATCGCGAGCATCGCCGATCATCTTTAAATGCTCTGTCAAAATTTTAGAGCTTGCTCAACTCTGTTGAGCATCGGCCATGTTTTTTTTTTTAAATTTCAGCACTCACAACTCGCAGGTATTTTTGGACAGATTATTTTTTGAGCAAGCTTGAGCATCGGTTGAGTTGCCAGCGTGTAAAAAATTTGGTGAAAGAGCTTGCAGCTCTAATCTCCTCCTGAAACTGTGTCAAGTCAAGAGCGAGCTTGAAGTTTTAAAACAGTGTCTACCGATGCTCGGGCAGTGTTTGCCCGAGGTTGAACGAGTTCACTGATTTAGCCATTTTTGCTACACAACTGACTTCTTTCTATATGTGACCATAGCATTAAATACAGTCAGTTGCTATAGGATGTGAATCTAAGTACGCGCAAGAATTTATAGATTTGATCCACAGACTGCACATTTGATTTTGGTAGGATACATTTTTTTTTTGCAAAACAATCATGGTACTTTACTGATGCATAATTCATATATATGATTGCATTACATACACCATGATAATTTAACATTTTATAGCAGCATCAGTGTACCCGGCACACAATATAAAATTAAAGGCATTATCTGTTGATAAATCATGTCATTTATAGCAAGTTGCATTATTTGTACGAAGCCTGTTACAAGCAAGTCAAATATTATTAGCAGTCAACTCAAACAGTAAAACGGTAAGGCGTTCGCTTGCGGTGCAGAAGGTCCAAAAGTTCAAACCCCGCTGGTGCCAAATGTTGAGTGTGCTTGAAATTCCCTTGGCCAAGGAACTAATAGCTAATTGTCTTTTGGAAACCGGTACGAAACTTGGGGAGCTGATCCAGGTAGCGATGGTGCAGCGAAGGTTCAGCACCCCTAGAGGTTGCCGCAGAACCTGAAATGATGCTTGGTGTGGAATGGAGCTTACTTGGGCCACAGTGGTCAGTGAATACCTGTAAAGTGGGCAGAGGCTGCATGGAATTACAAATATGTCAGGCATAGCACACTATAAATCCCCAGTATTTATTTTATTTCTATTTTTAAATAATTTGTAGTGAGTCCCATTTCTGTCTTAGTAGCTCCTTCATTATTGTAGCCTAACCATCTTCTATCATAATTCAATCATATGTCATAGACATTCAGCTAATCCTTAGCTGTTTATATTTCAGAACATGATTTATTATAGTAAAACCGTGTCAGTGCCCTAGCTTAACTGGCAGATAGATGTGTGGTGTTTTGTATTTATACTAGAATTTTCTATACACATCCCACAGAAAATTGGTGCTTTAGAGAGGCAAGGAACACGTCTACATCATCAGCAAGTGGAGAAACACTTCAAAGAATTTGGTAAAATCCTCAGCATAAAAGACGTGGGTGAACACATACGCATTGAGTTTGCTTCACCCGATACCGCAATGGCTGCTTTCCATAGCGGAATCATTAACAGTGGCAAATCGGAAATCTTAATCGGTGCAAAACATCAGTATCGCCTTGTGTGTGACGTAAGTACATTATATCAATAAAGCTTGTTTCAGATGTGTGTTGTGGTCAGAGTATCTCTGCCCAGTTTTGCATACCATTCATGTTTAGAGTATTTTCATGCTTTGTTTATTTTGACTGGGCTTTGAGTAGACTTGAATAGCCCCATTGAACCCCATTGCTGGCGATTTAACCAAAATGCTTAACCCGGTATGTGGGTGTATTAGAACATTTAACCTGGTATTTGGGTTCATCCCAATACACTGAGATACCTTTTTTGTTCATTCCACCTATTTTGAAAATACGTGAATTCCTCATCAAATTCAAAAAACACATTTCGGTTGAAAGGAGTATTTTTTGTTGCGATACAAAATTTCACTAACCTGAAATCCATTCCAAATCTGATGCCTGTTATGTACATATGGGACCAATATTATTATAGCCCACATTAAATATTACCATGTGAATTCACTTTTTGCAGAATCCATGTGATCATGCACGGACAGAAGCATACACCAAAGAAGAAGCACAGTGTTTGTACGTCGTTGGTGTTACGCAACACACAGGGGAGACGCTGAAACAGTATTTTAGCCAGTATGGTAATGTCAAGAGAGTATCTAAGCCCGACAATAAAGATTTTGCCTTCGTTCACTTCAGTTCACCGCTTGAATTGAATAGAGCATTCGACCATGGCATCACACATACCAGTGTTTCGAGATATCATTATATCATGAATGGCTTTGTGATTGTAAGACGACTAATAGACAAAGACAAAGAAGTAGCAAAGGACAACCATGGCAATCTCATCAAGAAGAAAAGTAGTCAACCCAAGAAAAACACATGTCCAAATCTGTTTCTTAAAGGTATCAAATATTGTAAAGAAGAAGTCCTCCGGGAATACTTTTCAAAGTTTGGAACCATCGAAAGTGTCAGGATACTGATGAGAGGAAACGCTCAAAAGAACTCTGGTTTTGTTCACTTTACATCTGTTGAAGCAGCAGATGCTGCCTACAATGGAGGCGTGGCTTCTGGGATTGAAGAACAGACTGAGCACCGTATTGGAGACTCAACCGTTATCACTAGATACATCGTAAAAGTACAGGGGGAAGAGGAGGAAAGCATAGAGGTAAGAACTCTGGACAGACTGAGCACCTTATTGGAGACTCAACCGCTATCACTAGATACATCACAAAAGTACAGTGGGAAGAGGAGGACAGCATAGAGGTAAGAACTGTGGACAGACTGAGCACTGTATTGGAGACTCAACTGTTATCACTAGATACATCACAAAAGTACAGGGGGAAGAGGAGGAAAGCATAGAGGTAAGAACTCTGGACAGACTGAGCACCGTATTGGAGACTCAACTGTTATCACTAGATACAACGAAAATGTACAGGGGGAAGAGGAGGAAAGAATAGAGGTAAGAACTCTGAACAGACTGAGCACCGTATTGGAGACTCAACCGTTATCACTAGATACATCACAAATGTACAGGGGGAAGAGGAGGAAGCATAGAGGTAAGAACTCTGGACAGACTGAGCACCGTATTGGAGACTCAACCGCTATTACGAGGTATTATATGAATTCAGAAGAGAAAAAGGAGGAGGAAAGTAAAAAAGGTAATAAGCAATGAAAAATGTCTTAAGTTGTGTTACCCATGGGATAATTAAAGCCAAATGTGTTTCTCAGGGCTGATCATTTTGGCCTAAGTAAGCTCTATTCCACACCAAGCATCATTTTCCAGGTTCTGTGACAGCCTCTATGGTGCTGAACCTTGATCAGCCGACATATAAACCATATATAAACCTTGGCCGATTGTAATTGTTTTTGGTGTGTATTGATAGACGGGGGACCCTATGGTACTAAATGATACCAATATATCAGTGTCAATACCAAACAGTGGTAAGCACTTAATTTGGAGTTAACAGTTTTACAAACTAGTTACAGAAAATAGTCATGGTACACAAAGGTGGGGTTAGGGTAGGCCGTCAAAGTTAGGTGTAGGGGGGGGGGGGGGGTGTAAAATCACAAAAATTTTAAAGTCGCCATTTTGAAAAATGTATGCATGCTATGAGAGTTAACCTTAATTACAAGACATGTTAGAATCATCATTTCCTTTTTTATTAGCAAAAAACCCTGATGAAAATCCGATATTTTGAACTTTTATAGCAAAATTTTGATTTTGGTGACCAGCCATTTTTGCCAAAATGCAATTTTGCCTGATTTTCCAACTCGAAAGTACTTTATGACGTCATAATCATGTAACGCCTTGACCAATTTTGATGATCTTGGTATCGTTAGATAGGGATCATACCTATCTATTAATAGCAAAACCAAGTTCACAGGGAGTTCTGTTCTAAAATATTAGGGGTTGCAACCACCAACCCCCTCCCTTGGCAGTTCGTGTTACAACAAATTGCGTGGGAGGACAAAGGTCTCTTTAAATGTTTTTGACATCAGGGTACTAATCATATTGATACAGCCAGCGTAATGAAAGCATGTAAGGTTGAAAATAACCAATTTGCTTTTTCTATACACTAATAATAATTAATGACCTGTGTGATAGTGCGATCCAATCTATTAAGATTATTTCTTGTTTTACGCAAACAACTGCACGGTGATTATCAGGTAACAATTACTTCTTATAATGACCCGCGTATGTGATGTCATTAGTGCTGAATGCGTTTTCTCATAAAACGCCAATCAAGCATGTGTATGCACCACAAACAAGCGCTTTTATCATATTATGTGGCTGATCGAAATTCTCTTGTAGTGATAAGTAGACCTCTTTTTTTCTTCAAAATTACACATAAAAAACATTAAAAATGTCGAAAGAGCAGTTATTAATGACAATAATAACTTTGCGTCATCTATATTTTTGGTCATTGTGTGAATTCGTTTGTGATTGTTTTGGACCTCAAAAAGATGGTGCGCAGCTATTATTGTCTAAGTAATGTATGAATTACCCCGGGTGAATTACAGGTTTTTCACATCAGCTTATCCTATGAAATTATTTTTCATCTGTGAACATTGTTTTATTTCATCTTTATTTTATATTAATTAGAGTGGTCCGACATCATGCTGCTTATTCGTCTATGACATCGAGGGTTTGCCCAAGGAAGATCTACACGGATATTTTGAGCGATATGGGCTTGTGAAAAATGCAACGATCTCTTCCAACAAGAAATTTGCCTTTGTGTATTTCTCATCAGTTGATGGTGTGAAAGCAGCTTATGATGGCGGCAATTTTATCAGCGGTAATCCCAAGCAGAGATTACATGTGATTAGGGGGATTAGTGTCAAGGTCACATGGGATAATAAGGAGAAAGAAAAGAGTGAAACAGAAATTGTTGACAAGGTAAGTGTGGAGTTTGTAACAAGAGGGGTGGGACACCAGGGCCGTGAAACTCCCAGCCAATGAAAGAAAGTAGTACCATCCACGCTCGGATGAACACGTGAACAGTGTATAGTCCCCAATCATGTTCGAGAGGGAAAGATGTAAACAGGGTTGATTGACAGATATAACAATAAAATGTAACAAAAGAAATTAGCATATTAATGGGGCTCATGAATATAGGACCGATTTGCTACAATAATCAGCTGATTATTGTAGCAAATCACCCTACCTGGGTGGTGGTCACTTAAGTTTCAATTCCCGATTTTATCTCTATTCCCGGGGACACTTGCAACCTGGGGGACAATTATATTATATGGTGGATGTAGAAAGCTCCATATACCGATCTCATAAACTGATCCAACCAGTTGGGAATATTGTTAAAAACCATAGATTCACAATCTCAAATTCATCCGGATATTACTCATTTTGTCTGTATTGGTTTATGTTAGTGTTCATATTTTCCAAAATTATGCAGAAAAAGTGCCGTACTATTGAATTTTGCATAAAATATAGTTACAGCCTTTCTCCACGCTAATGCAAATGGATACTCTGTGAAATTGCTGGCACTTTGCTAATGCATAAAACGTATAGATAACGGATGACAATTCTGAAGTCTCTACCAAAATAACTTGGATAAAATCGATCATGTAACCTCGAATTGCAAGATATCAGTCGCTTTTGTAAACCATAGGGCCCTGCACAGTGGATGCTTATTATATTGTCTGAGGAATTGTGACGCCGGGCTTAGGATTGTGATCTTTGAGGTCACAGCATATAATCACATGTGCATACAAGCCACAGAGTTGTTCATCGCGAATCAACAATGATGCATCCATGTGTCTGTGTATTTTTATCACGCACATAATTAAAAAAACGCTGACACAGCGTATGCAGAGTTGTTGTTTCTCGATGAACAACTCTGTGGCTTGTTTGAATACCTTTCAACAACGAATTAAGTTCTAATTTTTTTCAATTTAACAGATAGGTCTACTCATCTTCATAAAAAAAAACGTTACATGCAAATTTCTTTAACTTGACATGAAATCAATTACTCCAATGGTTACACAATCTTAAGAACAATAAAATGATCCTTTCTAAACCAAAATATTCTTCGTACCAAACATTTATTAGGAAAGTCAGCCAATAATAGACAAATTTTGTCACACTTGAGCGAAACCATACAAATAGCACATTTAGCAGTACTAGCCAACTTGTTTGACCTGGGTTAAGGGCACAGTTAACCCCTCATTTTCTGAAATATTTCATGCTTTGTAACTCAGCAACCGATAAGTGAATCCATATAAAAGTATACATTTCTAGATGTGGATTTTCATGTAGAAGATGATGGTTAGGTCAGTTTTGGACCAAAATGTATGATTTTGGACCAAGGTCCAAAAAACCCATGTTCTTGGCAGCATGGATAGTTTTGGGATGTTTTTGACATTTCGAAAGAGAATGGCCTTGCTATAACCCCCATTTTAATTTCTCTTAACACAGAAACATCCTTATGAATCGGCTGAAAGTGCACGGCTAGGAAGACTTCAACGTTCTCTGCTTGTTCACGGGCCACTGCATACATATAGGGCCGTAGACTTACATGAATATTTCAGCCAGTACGGGGTGGTCAAGAAGGTGGATAAACCCCGCAACAAGGAATATGCGTTCGTTGTTTATGAGACCATTTCTGAGGTTGAGAAAGCGTATTATGCAGGCACTCATTATGAAAGAAGTTACAGACAACATCTAATTGGGCATGGATCTGTGATTGTGAAGTTTGCAGGCCCCTGTGAGAAAAAGAAGTATAGCAAGGACAGGCAAGATTTGATAAATGTAAGTTATAACTCAATTAATTTGGTGATGTTAAATTGTTACGAGAATGCAAGGAATTAAGTCAAAAGTGCCATTATGAAATTTTCTATCGAAGTATTGACACGTGTGGGGTGATTTGCATACGGGGGGGGGGGGGGGTGGTGTGTACTCAACTTTTGTCTGGACGGGCATGTGAAGCCTGGACCTTGGAACCCTAACCCAGGGGGATTCATACATAGGTTAAATGATGATGGCGCCCTTTATTTCAAAAAGTGTACGCTTTGTCAAAAATAAAAACTTTAAAATTCTGCAGCCTTGTTTGTGTGTAAGTCTATGGAGAGAATGCTTTACTTCAAAATATATGTGTAAATTCTGTCCCTCATAAGGATTCAATAGTATGAATGTGTCTGTGGGCAACTGATTAACAGCAGACACTTATTAGGCTAAAAATAAAAAAATACTTGTGTTGCCCTCTGCGGCCTGGTCAAAATTTTGAAAAATCTGGCCTCTTTTTTTTTTTTTTTTAACCATGCTTTTTATGATTTTGTCTGTTTATGAATGTTTCACCTGTGTTTTCCATTTTATAAAACATGTGTAAAAGTTGTGATACACAAGAAATCCAAACAAGCAGCTCCCTTCTGAAATTTTTTACAACAAAAATTTAACATTCTCTGCGAATTATATTTTCATCAACACAATACCCGCATGGTAGCTTTTCATGTATCACTGTTCATATCCACAAAATCATTTTTAAGTTCTTAAAAATATCAATGTCAGAAATTTTCATTTGGATGTTTTTGTATAATTTTTGGGAATTTTACAAAATCTTCTTTTTGATGTAACTTTGTAATTACGTAACCTAGACAGGTGTTTCAAATGTCATTTTGTTGCTAATATTGTCGTCTTTTATTTGAATTCACTTTCATTTAAATATTTTCAATTTCAATAATTTGTGAATCAGCCTACCTAACCCATCTTTAGAGGTAGTTTTATAGAAAAATGGCACCCATGTTTAGGGATTTTGCTCCAAAAACAGGCTGATTTAGAATTTTGTAAATTTTTGGACCCATTTTAGCGGTTTCTCTTGAAAATGCGACCCTTGTTTAGGGATTTGGGGGGGCAAAATGGGATTCATGTTTAGCAACCTTTTTTGCATGAAAGTTAAATACATGCAAATAGGTTATAATTTTGCAAATTGATTTTTTGTAAATTCACAATCATCATGCTTGCTTCCTTGGGCATGCTTTAAAACATCTGCAAAGTTTCGTTTCAAGAATATGATTGGGAGTATGAAAAATGGAAGTGGCTATAGACACGCTGAATGTGTCAATAACCTCGCTCAAAATGGCTATAGACACAATGATCGGGTGTGAGAAAGTGACTGGCTATAATGGAGCCGATGCTCACTGATGCTCAAGGGGATGGCAACAAAAATAGTGGAAGGAGGAAGGTGACTTGCATTGATTGGTGATATTACAACCGGGAGAGTTGTAATATTCAAGTTGACATTCTGTAATTATTCAGAATGTCAACCTGAAGTTCCCTTTTTCCGTGGCAGACCAAAAGAGAGGAGTGAAACAAACAAGGGGAAGAAAATCATGGGGAGGAAAGTTGTAATATTACCAATGCAAGTCACCTTCCTCCTTCCACTATTCGGCTCCATAGCATGATAGCCATGTACTTTCTCACACCCGATCATCGTGTCTATAGCCATTTTGAATGAGGTTATTGACACGATCATTATGTCAATATCCTCGGCCATGAAAAATATGCATTTGGTCTGAGGGCCAAGAGGCTACATTTACAGCCAGTTCGCGGTGAATGGTCACAAATATGACATATGGCAATAATTACAGTTATTTATATAAACTATTTTGTTCAGTTTTTTGGTGTCCATTTTCAAGAAAAAAATTAAAAAAAGAAAGATCCGACCGACCGACTGACCCTCAATTTCACCATTAGAGGGCAAGTCAACAACTTTTTTTAGGCCTCATGGATGTGTACTCAAAGTTGTGAGCATAGACGTATGGACAAGTCATCACCTTTAGAATGTATGCTTGCGTTGGAAACTATGAATGCAATATGGGTAAAAATGTGAGGGATATACTGCATGGCCCATTAGCAGTATTTCAATGTAAGTGAACTTTGCACATTTACAAAAACACAAAAAAAATTAGTTCATCTGAAATGTTTGTGAATGTGATTAATACTCTAAAATATTAAAATAACTATCAAAGACTTACTTTAACTGCCTAAAATCTTTCAGTCGTGTTTCTTGCAAAAGATATCACAAAAAATTCAGGAAAGTCAAATTCCTTTTGTACAGTAGTCAATAGAGTAATTGTGTTAGTATATCCCCTGTCTAAAACATAATTTTTACTCACAATGCGCCTTCTGATCTGAATTATCGAAATGGCTTGTTAAATCCATAAACAATACTTGTGTTATATTCTTGTCTGAAAAATCACTGCATGTTTATTTTGATGTATGCAAATTTTTCAGTGTGACTACATTTGTGATATTTGATATCATAATAAATTGACTAATTATAAACCAATATTATTCTATTAGGTTATTTAAGTTTTAAAAATTAAACACCATGACTTTCATATCAATTTTTCATTCCACAGAAACAAGTGTTGCAAAGACAGACCCAGAGCAAAGGTGGAAACCAAGAAAGCACACAAAGTTCCTTGTATGTCCAGGGAATAGCTTTAAAATCAACTACTCCAGCACAGTTGAAAGAATATTTTGGTCAGTTTGGACTAGTCAAGAACGTGGTAAAACAATCGATGGCAGACCATGCAATTGTTCACTTCGTGTCTCCTTTTTACGCGGCTAGAGCATATAACCGAGGTGGTCCCATTGACAGTAATACTAGACGTCATGTCTGTGCTATTGGGTCTTTTATTGTGAAGCTGACAACAGAGGGACCAAAGTTGAACAAGGAGCAGCCATATGCTGAAAATGTAAGTACTGGCTCAATTATTACTTGCAACGTCCCACATTGCTTCAAGTACATTCTGCTTCAATGCCATCCATGACTGGAATGAATTACCATCAAGCATCAAAGCCTTGCCCACAAAGTCGGCGTTTAAAGCCAATGTTAAAAGACATATTGTCAAAAGTTCTCTAAATAGAGAGATGAATGTTTTTACAGATTAAGCTTGTCGCTATTAGTCACATTGTTGTGTCCTTTTTTACTTTTCTTTTTGCGCTTCCTCCACGGCCACTACTTTCTTTGAGACCACATTAGAAATAAGCTTGCTCTTATTGTTAGGCTTATTATTGTTTCAAATAAATTTCGGACACGACCATGATTTCTGAACGCAGCCACCGCGTATCCACAAGTTGTGACAAGAACGGGACACCGTGAAGTACGCAACACCGTTTCCAATCAGTAATCCAGAGTGCCGCGACATCGCGCGTGCCTGTAAAGCATTTGGTACTCGCGTAAAATGCACATGCAATTGTGTTACGCAAGGCTCAAAATTTTCGTGTCCAAGAATTATTTGAAACAACAATAATAGGTCATCCTGGCTTGCAGCTTTGGTGTATTGGTTTTGCCATTAACAGCGTTGTAGTACATTTGATATATGCTGTCTCATCTTGTTTTTGTATATTTTTACATTTATCTTTTGTAATTTTTGTATAATATGCTGGCAATTGCTGAATAAAAAACAGACAAACAAGATAAAGTTGGTTTCATAGTATCGACCAGCATGACATCAAATATATCAAATTCGGAAACTCAACTTTGTCGTACCAGAAAAATTTTACGGCAAGTATGACAAGCCTATATATCTTTTACTCTGTTGTGATGGTCACAACGACTCATCATTTTGAGTTAGGGCATCATGTGCCGTAACTTTTATTTCACTTTCTCTTCACACAGAAACAGGTGCAGCAGACACAGATTGACAAATATAGCCAGCCACTAGCGCCTAGATATGTAAGTAAGGCCTAAAACAAATAATTGTGTAATGGGCATAACACAAAAAGTAGGCAGGCCTTTTTTAATTTTCAGAAAAAAAATTAAAATCCATGCTATTCAGGATGCTTTTCATATATTTTTAGCAGGAGATAATATTCTCTTTCATAACATATTATTTAATTTATCACACTGTACTGGCATTGTACAAAAATGGATCAATGAAACAATGCCTATACTTGATATGGAGAAAAATTAACCATAAATATTTACCTATTTCAGATGCACGAAGTAACTAAAACAGGCATACCAATAGGACTTACTGATAAAACAAAATAATGTTCTGTAAAGATTTTTGGGAACTTGTGCCAGAAAAAATAGGAAATGAAAATAGCATCACCGCATTGCACTGTCAGCTTAATATCATTTTAACAGCAAGATGTGGTTCTGAGACATAAGTACTGTTTTTGCCTGTATTTTGTCTGTCTAGAATAAGTATTCTATACATTAAAGCTAAGCTTTAAGATTAGAAGGTCAAAGCTGTTTGTTGGATTTACACTCATATTACTTATACTTTATAAACTTTAAAGTATGCAATAAGTAATCAGACTGTTACGAGATCCATAGCACATCCCTTGTATTCTACATCATTGTGAACTAGTGGCTTTGCATTGTGTTAGAGACTAGTAATGATTGATTAGGATTGACTAAAGCGGCCCATACACGATCAATTTTATTGTGCAATATCGACTATTGTGCAATATTATTGATCGTGTATATACGATATTGATGGCTTGCGCAATATATTGAAGAAATCTAATCTACTTTGATTTTTATTGACGTTTACACA
>JXSR01S008735.1:108202-123247 GCA_000969725.1 Ophiothrix spiculata
AAGTGTGTACCTACTTTGTAAAGAATGTGGGTTACCTGACGAAAGAAGATTTAAAGCAATATTTTGGCTCTTTTGGACAAGTAACCGCTGCCAGGATAAGTATTGCAACGTTTTATTGCCATCTCAATTTCAATTTAAAATCAAGTTAGATTTCATATATACTTTATTTTGATCACAGGCAATCTATACCTACTTTGTAAATGATGTGGGTGGACTGACGGAACGAGACTTGTGGCAATACTTTGGATTATTTGGTCAACTAGCTAATATCAGGAAACCAAATGTCGATTTTGGACGGATGCCATTTGCATTTGTGGATTATTCTGCCTACGGTACTCAAGGTGAAGCTGGAATCTTAGGGGACCACAGGATTATGGGAAAGACGGTCCAAGTCCAAAGAGCAAAGTCTAATGTCAACCAGGTATGTTGGTATAAACAAATATTTTGTTAAGTTGTTACTTATTCCATTCACTGGAGTCAATAAGTATAGATAATCCCGAATTGAGAAATTGCAATCCGTGACAATATTTTTGTGTTTAACGAGCGAAAGCAAAAGTATAATGGTTAGACTTGTTTGCTTTTGTGGACGACAATAGCCTATCCCATACTTTCATAGACAGGTCACACTAAAGTCTTTGTCTGTTAATGAGATAACTTACAAAGCATTTGAACTGACATAGTGTGTGAACTCAAGGTATAAAACTACTACTGCAGCAAGCAATTGCCATAGGACTGTATTGGAAAGTACCTGATAGAAATCCTGCCAAGGAAAATTTATTAACCTGTCCCTCACTGAAAGAAGGGTACCTGGAAGAAGGCAATTCTAGCTTTTACAAACAAATTTTTGAGGGATAGATAGGGAAGCCCGTTAGTGCAGCGGTACTTCGCTTGCTTTGCACTAATGAGTCCCGGGTTCGATTCCTGGTCCCGGCGCTCTATGTGCATTAGGTTTTCAGTCCATGCTCGCTTCCGTAGGTTCTTCTCCGGGTACTCCGGTTTTCCTCCTGTATTTAAATTGACTTCAGAACCTAGTATAGACATTCTACAAGTTTATTGTTGATAATATAGTGCTTACTGCCAGGATCAAAACATATAGGTTTTTACAAATTTAATTACTTTCCCAAACATCCTGAATGAAGTTCATGTAACGTTCAGTATTTGTTACTGAGATTTGGAGAAAGCTTATTTTTCTTAGACCAATTTGCATTTAAGTTATCATTAAAGACTCTTTTTATAATTATTTGATCTGATTACAGAAACTTTGTACCTACTTTGTAAATGATGTGGATTACCTGACAAAGGAAGATTTGGAGCAATATTTTAGCTCGTTTGGACAAGTAGTGGATGCCAGGCTGCCAAATGTTGATATAGGAAAGACCCCATTTGCCTTTGTGGATTTTGCTACGGATAGCATTCACGATGAAGCTAGAATCTTGGGTCATCACAGTATCAAGGGGATAACAACTAAGGCAGAGAGAGCAAAAGGAAAGGAGGTAAGAGTGTGCAGTTTGGGCAAATGAGTAAAAGGGCAACAGTTGGGGAAACTGGACAACAAGGGCAAGGTTGCAATTGGTGCAAATGGGCAACAACGGCAAAGTTGTAGTTTGGGCAATTGGGTATCAAAGGTTGGTTGCAGTTTGGGCAACAAAGCAGCCAAGGCAATATGGCAGTTGGGCTAACTGGGCAACAAGGTCAAGGTTGCAGTTGGTGCAAATGGGCAACAATGGCAAAGTTGTAGTTTGGGCAATTTGGTATCAAAGGTTGGTTGCAGTTTGGGCAACTGAGCAACCAAGGCAATATGGCAGTTGGACCAACTGGGCAAGGTTGCAGTTGGGGCAATTAAATCCATATATTTTTATTTTTATTTTTTGTTCAAATAAAATCATTTTAATGATTTTGAGTTGAATTTGTATCATTTTCTTCCAGAATAATTTTCCCACGATGACATCAGCTCCTGATGTAACTGAAGTAAGTTTTGAAGAATGTAGCTGTTATTTAGGTATTTGTTATGTGCAGGCAGGGCTATGAAATCCACGAGAGTGCCGCCTCCATATATAAAATCATTAACCGAATACAAATTATATGTCCACTACCTAAACAAAAACATGTAAGAAAGAACAAATGTAAGGTTGTTGAATTGAACAGAAAATCAGTGTTGCCAGCAGTGGCGTTGCCAGTTTAAGAAAAGCTTGTGCCCAAATTTCCAATATGTAATCATTTACAATTTTTTTTGCTTGAAACTTCATTTTATATGAAAAATTTTGTCAGTGAGAGATATCTAGAATATACATTCACATCAATTGACAGTGCCTTTAAACATGGCCTTGTATAACACCTTTAAAACTATAACATAGAGATTCAATGAGCATTGCAAATTTATTCATTTTTTTGTTTGCTTCGAATTTGGTTGAAAAATTGTGAAAATTATTATCACTTGCTAATTTATGATAAATGTAACTTACAATTTCTATTCTTTGCATCTGATCTGGTGTTTAGGTTGTATAGGACCAACATTGACTTACCATTAATTTAAGATAGCCAAAGTTTTGTCATTTTAGTGTGCATGTATACACTTCCATGTCACTCAAGATTACTTTGAATCATGCTGAACAGTCCTCAACTCAACAACAACAAAAAATTTGTAGGCCATATCTGTGATTAACGCAACTTTCTTAACTTCTGATATCATATGGTGCAGTGTTTAATATAATATATGTGGCCTATTTATGTATTCCAGCATTTGTTGAGGTGAATCTTATCAGTTTTGGTTTAAATGACACAAGGAAGCAAAACAACAGTGGAACAAAACACTTAAAATTAAACAAGCTATTATTATGGAAGAGTGATCTATAGCCTAAAAAGTAAAATTGAAGAAACTCTCAGAATTTGACTCTGTGACAGTGGAGAGTATTGACAACGCCGCTCTTGCACTCAGTCTATGTAAACAAATTAGATGTCCTGGGTCGATTTCACTAACAGTTACGATGCATCGTAGATCGTAGCTACAAAGGGTTTAGCTCGTAACTATAACTAGATATCACAAAGACATGAAAACCCTTGGTAAGTGTTCACTGCATTGCAATGTATATGAATTATGCATTAGAAAAATCGAAGCCTTCGTTAACATTGCATGGGGTCAAGAAGGTGGTTGTAGCTCACACTGGGTTTTGGGCCTTCAAAGGGTTAACAATGCATTTTAACATTAGTGAAATCAACCCCTGCTTGGGGTCAATCATTATCATAAGAGAATTCAACTGAATGATAGTTATAATCATAACACATCTAATTGGTAGTACCAGTGTGTTCACATGTGATCATAGTAGCGGCTCGATTCAGAAGGTTGCTGCATCATGTATCCTACTGAATCAAGCCGTTCTCACGAACTGATGAAAAAATGCAAATCTGAATAAAACCGCAGTTTGGTTATATTCAGATTTGGAGAAAGCTTACTTTCCCCTACCAATCTGCTATTCTATTCATTGACACTCTTTTTATGTTGATTTAAACAATTGCAGAAAGTGTGTACCTACTTTGTAAAGAATGTGGGTTACCTGACGAAAGAAGATTTAAAGCAATATTTTGGCTCTTTTGGACAAGTAACCGCTGCCAGGCTGCCAAATACTGATGTTGGCAAGACACCGTTTGGTTTTGTGGATTATTCTACCAGCAGCATACAGAATGAATCTAGGATCTTGGGCCAGCACAATATCAAGGGAAAAACAGTCAAAGTTGAGAGAGGAAAAGGAAAAGAGGTAAGATTGTGTCAATGGGGCAACTGGAAGCAAGGGTTTATGATTTAGCTTTTATTATCAGGAGTTTGTATTTTTCTGACATGTATAACATGTAAAATTGATTCTTGGGACCTCAAAATTACCTTGTATTAACACTTTGAACCCTGGCGATTCCACATGTATCTGTACCGCTGACCCGGGCCAACCCGAAAGTTACAAAACACAATGTAACTCCTAAACGTACTGTGATTTTGATTTCCCTTGCTTTACTTTTTCATTTTACAGTAGTCGGAATCATTCCAATAACTAGCATTCACAAAAGAGTACTATTTTTGACGACCAACATATTCAACATTTACGTTGTAGTCTATGGGCGAAGCCACATTTGTTGATAATTGTGATTGAATTTACGAAAATATGAGGAATTTTCACCTCTGTCGAGTAAACAAGATCAAAATGACCCATCAACCATGGGTTCAAGCTTCATTGATGTCTTTCGATATAAATAAGACCATTAAAAAATTTTAACTAACCATGCGTGTTGACGGACACATCAAGTTTCTGACATATGACCTAAAGGCCAGTAAACCGGTTGATCGGGTATACGGTACATGTACATATGAGCCGGTATACCAGCTCGTCTGGTTCAAAGGGTTAATCATGTTTTTTTTATTACCAGAACTTGTACTAACAAGGTTCAACTGTATAATGTTGTATGTTTGCATTCAATTCTGATATAATAGGCTTAATGCAAAAAAATAATTGCTGTGTTGCCCTCCAGTGGAATTTATGAAAAATCGAGTCGGTCGGTCGGAAAATATTTTTTTTAAAAATCATTTTTTTAAAGCGCCTAAAGTACCAAATTTTTGTGCATTTTCCACTATTTTCAAAATATTTTCTCAAAAAATACCCAATCTGAGCAAAATTGGGTGCTTTCCTGAGGCTAATATATTTTTTTTTTAATTTTTGAATTGGGTCGGTCGCTGAGGGCAACACAACAACTGTTTTGGCCTAACAAGATGACTACAAGGATGATAATTATTTTATCAAACATTATCAACAGGTTGCTTCAAAAGTACAAAACCCTGTACAGTTTTACAGTGCCCCTTTTTCCACAAGATCAATGCCAAATTTTACCATGTACCCTGGTTTCTCCCTGTTATTAATATCACATTTGATCCATATTCTTGTTTTTAATATTTTTTCCACAAGATCAATGCCAAATTTTACCAAGCAAGTACTCTGGTTTCTTCCTGTTATTAATATCACATTTGATCCATAATCTTGGTTTTAATAATTTTTGTTCAAATAAAATCATTTTGTGAGGTTGAGTTAAATTTTTATTTATTTCATAATTTTTTTTCAGAGTGATTTTCCCAAGATGACTCAAGCTTCTCATGTATCTTATGTAAGTTTTGATGAATGTTATTTTAGGTATTATTTATGTGTGGGTATGTGTGGCCTAGTGGGACAGTGCAGGACTCATAAAAGAAAGGTTATGAGTTTGAGCCAAGGTGTTGTATGGGGAATATCACAACCGAAGTGCTGATAGGTCTGCGCCTTTGGTCATTGGCTGCTAGTGGCCTAGTGTAATGCTGCTTTCATACTCGTGTAGTTTTTGTCGCTGCGTGACATATATTTTTTGCAAAAACTTGCCGCTTCCTTTTGTCGTAGCGGCAAAGCAACATGTCGCTGAGATAATCAATATCGGCAAAATTGTGTCACACGACAAGATTTTTCAAGTTAAAATGAATTCAACTTTCTGGGCGACATGAAGCGGCAAAGCTGTAAAGCAACCAAACTGCAAAGCTACAATAGTGTGAAACAAAGCAAGCGATGAGAGGTACAAAGTGACAAAGCTGCAAAGCTACAAAAGTATGAAACCAGCATAAAGTGAACTGGCTCTGATGATTCCCTTGTTATCGCATAATGGTAATGGCCAGAGTTTTGTAACCACTTGAAAAGGCACAATATGAATGCCAGAATTATTATTATTATTATTTAAAAGTGGTTACATTAAAATGTGTACCAAAATGGTGTAACCTTTTTAAAAACTCAAGAAATTTTTGTGTTCAGGAAAATTGTGATCAGTTCAAAATGTGGGTGATTTACACATTGATGGTTCCCTTTTTGTAAATTGGTACTTTCTCTGGTGGCATTGGTGGCAAAAGGGATGTGTGCGACCCAGTGGTATAAGTTCTGGACTCTTAATCATCAGGCAATGAGTGTCATGGGTTCAAATCCCTTGGGCGACATGTGTAGTATCCACGAGCAAGATACTTACCCTCATGTGCTTGCGTCAACCCAGGTATCAAATGGGTACCCGCATTCTTCAATGCTGGAAAGGTAACATACTCTCGGGGAAGGAAGTGTGGCAAGACCCTCAAATATAACAAAAATTGTGTTGAAAGAGCGATGGGCTCTCTGACATGTGCTAATACAGGCCATCCCCTTTACCTTTAGTGGCACTTTAAATTTCCCTATCCTCTGTACCCCTGAGGTTTATTTACATTGTTAATCAAATGTGCTATACTTTGATCAACACCAAATAGGCGGGCCTCTTCACATCGTGAACTGAAACAGGTAAAGCGTGTGCGTAGCTGAACACAGCACAACTGCAGGAGACGCAGCACGCATTGTACGTGTAATTCGCGCATCAGCATTTACACTGTTTGTTTGTTTGTTTATTTCTTCTTTATACTGGGTCCATGTTTAGAGGGAAATTTAAGTATCCCTCTGTTCTTCCACATGGCCCAGAAAGGTAACATATTACCGTGCATGTAAATGGGGTTATGTTTATTTGCGTATGAAGAAAAGTCTCATAATTCCTGCCTATTTAGTATTGATCAGAGTATAGCAGTTGACAGTCGTAATGGAAGATTTTTTTTATTGCTGGTTTACATATAATAATGAATGGATTAATCAAGATTTAAAGCTTAACCATTAATATACTTTGATCAACACCAAATAGGCAGCCTCTTCACATCGTGAATTGATACGGATAAGCGTGTGCGTAAATGATCACAGCACAACTGCAGGAGACGCAGCGTGCATTGTACATGTGACTCGTGCATATGTGTCTACGGCGCGTGTGTAACTGGGATTATGTTTACTTGCGTATGAAGAAAATTATCATAATTCCTGCCTATTTAGTATTGATCAGAGTATAGCAGTTGACAGTCATAATGGAAGATTTTGTTTATTGCTGGTTTACATATAACAATGAGAGGATTAATCAAGATTTGAAGCTTAACCATTACCAAGGCCAAGAAAAAGTTTTTTGCAGAAGTCAGCTTGTTTGCATTGGCACACATGTTAAACATATATTCAAATTTTACAGACTTGTAATATTTTTTTTAATATGTAGGAACCACCAATAAAGAAAAGAAAACCTGAAGAAAAAGTGTATTCTAAAACGGAAGAAAAAGTGTATTCTAAACCGGAAGAAAAAGTGGATTCTATCATATTGAGCAATATACCCAAAACAGTTTCAGAAGATGATGTACATGAATACTTTGAGAAATTTGGAGAGATTGATGAAATCAAAGTGATGCAAACCAAGAAATCTGGCTTTGGATTTGTGAATTTTTCAACCATGATGGCAGTGACCAATGCCCTAGCTAGCGGAACAAAGGTCGACACGGGGTCAATTGTGGTGAAGATCAGGAACCAGACAATTGAATGTGAACGAGAGGGCAACGATGATGGTGATGGTGATGATCATGATGGTGATAGTGGTGGTGATGATGGTGATGAAACTGATGATGATGATGATGACCAGGAGCATGAGGAACAGGATGAGGATGAAGAGCAAGATCTGGCAGAAATGGAGGAGGTATGTAAGGCCAAAAAAAATAAATTGTTATGTTGCCCTCAGCGACCGATCCTATTCAAAACTAAAAAAAAAATATTAGGGTCGGGAAAGCACCCAATTTTGCTCGGATTGGGTGTTTTTTGAGAAAATATTTTGAAAATAGTGGAAAATGCACCCAAATTTGGTACTTTGGGTGCTTTTAAAAAAAAAATATTTTCCGACCGACCGACGCCTAAGATTGAGTGAAAGTGATATTTTGAAAGCTCTTTATGAATAATCTGCATGCAACAAGTGCATCAGGTAACAACAACATCGAACTGACAAGATGAATTACTTTTTTCTTTGCGAGGGCCAAGACTTGGGGAGAAAACACAAGCCTTTACAAAGATTTGAACTCAGGACCTCCTGTTTATTTGTTTTCTCAAGTCTTAGCTCCAATGTGGGAAGAATAAAGAATTGCACACATTTCACTGTATACGTAATAATTTATCAAATTAAAATTAATTCTGTATTTAAGTTACAAATAAAATTATTCAGTCATTCACTTATGATGATGTTTATTCACTCTTTTCAATGAAAAGAAGAATGTGAATAAACATTATCTTCCTGAACAACATTTGGCTAGGGGTACCATATGCTTCCTGATAGAAAGAGTGAAATTTCCATTTGAAATCATCTGATTACCAGTCAACTCAAAGACATTTTGGAGTTGATATTAATAAGGCCAAAAAAAATTGTTGTGTTGCCCTCCGCCGGCCTGGTCGAAATTGTGGAAAATCCCGACCCGTTTTTTTTTTTTTTCCCACCAAAATTCTTGATTTTTAATATTTCTTGAGTTTTAGCTGATTTCCAGCCTCAAAAATGTGTATATTGGCGAAGTTTAAGAGAAGAAAACCTTTTTTTATGACCCTGTTTCTGTTACACATGGCATCTGTAATGGTTATTTTAAAAAAAAATACCGGCCTGGCCGTCCCCACCACTTTGGGCCTGTGAGGGCAACACAACTATTTATTTTTTTTGGCCTAATGATATATTGCAAGGAGTTTTTTAAAGAAAGGTATGAACATTTCATATTCATTAAATTCTGTTTCATTAGACAGTTCAGGTGAAAATTTGAATTATGTGTAAGTAAGTTTATTTCAATGGATTTGGAAAGAACTAGTGACAAGCTTTTCCAAAACTGTTTGAAATTTTGGTAAATCTGTTCCAGAGCTACCCTTATTTTTGTGACTAAAAAATGATGAAATATTTGACACGGTGTTTTTACATTTCTTATTATTCTCTTTATTTAACTGCGGCACCATGAACATGATTAATGTACACCCAATCATGCATACACAATTTATCTAGGGTCACGATGTCCAATCCATTATCTATACTTGTGCACAAACACCAGGGGTTTTCAATTGTTCCGACATGAGTTCAATTGTCTGTGACTTTATAATTCTGGGCTTTTATGCCGTGAATTGAA
Source organism: Ophiothrix spiculata (assembly GCA_000969725.1). Taxonomy (NCBI): domain Eukaryota; kingdom Metazoa; phylum Echinodermata; class Ophiuroidea; order Amphilepidida; family Ophiotrichidae; genus Ophiothrix; species Ophiothrix spiculata. Next base: position 117,219 of record JXSR01S008735.1, read on the forward strand.
AAGGGGTGGGCCAAATAATAGGTTGAAAATAGGTTGAAAAATTGGGTCCTTCCGACCATCATTTGTTTATTTTTAAAAAATATTAGAAAAGTATATAATAAAAGACACTTTCATACTTAAGTTGCATTGCAATCGAAGATATTCTTGAGTTGTAAATTCCAGATCAAAATCTTCGAATGGCTCCAGTTTCTCAACCCTTTGGTCAATTTTGATGCAACAAAAATAAAAGCTTGGAAATACTCTTAACATTTATTAGGGGTCAATTTGCGAATCAAACAACATGAAGGACCCAATTTTGCCCAATATATGAAATGGGCGCAAAGATAAAAACAAGAAAAGTACGGTGCCATACAGAACCCCATAGGCACACTGTGTGTTGTTCCAAAATGTGAAAAGGCATGATGTTACTTTTTCATCAGTATATCAAGATTGAAACGTCGGATGACTTTCATATTTCAGGGTCAGTATAAGCATAAATATAAACATATCTAAAGCAAAACAAAAACTACCAGGTACAAATGCAGAAATCGCGATTTTAAAACTTAGTTTCATGCTATTATGACAACCAGTTTGTGTGTTTAAATTTTTGTTCAAAAAATGTGTGACGTTACTGAACTGCCTAGTTTCATCAGAATATGACATTTAGGTGCATTTTACCCTGTATTTCAAAGTGAAAAATGCCGACTCATATAATTTATCATTGACTGTTTTTAGAAAAGTTTCCATGATTTGTTCTCTCAATTTCTCTGACAGGACACGCAAGAAGTACACAACCCACTGTTTCTTATGATACGTTCCAAGTCAAAGTATAAAACCAAATTGGTGAACGATTATTTTGCTAAATTTGGGAAGATACAATCAATTAAACGTGATATGACAAAGTTTAAGAAAGTCTCCAAGGTCACATTCATTCAATTTGAAAACGATCAAGCTGTAGATCATGTTATGTCAAGTGGAAGGAAAGTAGATAAAGGCTGGAAACCGATCCAGGAGGAGGAAACTGGAGTTCCTGGTGAAATTCCAGAGGGGGAGGAGACTAGAGTAGAACATAAAATCGGACAATTGACAGTCGTGTGTAAAAGACATATACAGGTAAGATTTGTCAAAAACTGGAGAGAAAGTTAGAGTGAAATATGCTAGATACACTAATGCTGATTTCGCTTTGTAGCTTTGCAGCTCTGTCGTTTGCTTCCTTTCACACTTTTGTAGCTTTGCAGTTTTGTCGCTTTTCAGATTTGCTGCTCCATGTTGCTTTGAAAATTGAACTCATTTCAACTCAAAAAATCTTGTCGTGAGACAAAATTTTGCCGATATCGATTACCTCAGTGACATGTAGCTCCGCCGCTACGACAACCGGAAGCGGCAAGTTTTTGCAAAAAATATAAGTCACGCAGCGACAAAGCTGCAAAACTACACGAGTATGAAAGCAGCATAAGTGTATTTGTTGACATTTTCATTCATTTCTCCTTGTGTGATTGTAATTTTTTTTTCTGAATGAACAAATTTTCCTTCTCAAGTTTCCACATAATGCCAGGGGGCTCTTTTGAGCTACTTTTTTTTTACTTAGGATATTGTTGCTAAATATAATTATCATGTTATGAGCATTATTTTTGGCAGTTAACTTCATCTACTTAAGTTTTATAAGGGAGGGGATTGGTGTGCTTTTGTAATATTTGTTTGCCCTCTTGCACCTTTGTAAGGGGGCTTTTTTTAAATAGACTCACCAGGTATACACTGTATGCAGGGCCCAATGAAGGAGCATTTGCACAGGGGACCCACAGCTTTACGTGACTGTCCGACCACGGAGCAAGTAAAGTAAAGTTTCTTGCCCAAGGAAATAAAAATAGGAGGTGATTTGCCCTCGACCCTCTTGTATTTTGAAACCTCATGCATACATGGGCAGGATATCCATGGTCAAGATCCCCTTTTGCACGATCCCCTTTTGCACACCTGTCCTGGTATTCTGTAGATTTAGGTATTCAGAAACGCCACAGAGTTGTTCATCGCGAATCAACGATGCATCCATGCATCTGCGTATTTTTTATCACCCGAGCGTGATAAAAATACTCCGATGCAGAGTTGTTGATTCGCGATGAACAACTCTGTGACGTATTTGAATACCTTTCAACAACGACAATCTTCCTGAAAACGTATGAATTAAATTCTAAATATTTCCAATTTAATAGATAAGCCTACATATCTTCATAAAAATATTTAGCATATCTGAAGCAAAGTGCTAATTTGTGAATGTTCTTTGACGTTATAGATTTTTTCCCAAACACAGGGCTTTTGCACGTACTATAGGTGCCCGACGCTCGATGATCAGTGCGCCGACTTTTGTGTATTGGGTAAACGCACTTCCGTAAATGCTGTGTCGTTTGTGATGGGCTAATTTGAATATCAACTGTGGATTCATCACGAATCAGCAACGGTACGCTCCTGTATAAAGAGATAAGAGAGTGAGTTGTTGAACTCCTGTTGATGTATGGCTTGCTTCTTAAGACCCATCGCAAGCTTTAGTAATACATTTTGACCCCATTGAATGAAAGTTATCAAATTTCTTTAGCTCTGCAACATAAACTTAGACTTACTTTTATTTTATAAAAAAATTTGATCTGACTATTTTGTCTATTTTGTCACACCATTTCCTTCAGGGAATAATCCTCTCAACATATTTCTCCTTTAGATTTTGAAGCAAGTTTGTTTATTCATGTATTTCATTTACAGGAAGAAAAAAAGACGACAGAGTACCGCACCATATTCATGACCAAAATATCAAGAACACTCGAAGAAAGTGATGTCAAAACTCACTTTCAACAATATGGGGAAGTACAAGAGTTGATGGTTGGTAACACTTTGATTGATAACCAAACTAAGGGTACATATAACGTTGGATTAGTTGTATACAAACAGGCCAACTCATTGACTGAAGCTATGAAATGCAAAGGAAAAGATGGGATTGCTAAACACGAGGTCAAAGGTCAAGTGATTGAATGTGAAGCTGTCAGCAGCAAAGAGGTTTGCATGATTGATTTGTAGAGGACGCACACCACTAAATAACTTTCCCATTGAAACCAATGCTGTAGAGCCCAAGTTCTGTGGGCTTTTTCATACAGGCGTGACAATATTTGGAAATTTTAATTTATATCAAGTTGTAGCGCTTATTTTTTTCTTTAATATAATCTTCAATTGAAAAAACATTTTCCGATTAAATTTTCCGCTTCGGGCACGTAAACAATGCCCCTGCGCGTTCCGGCTGGTACAGATGCCTCCTGACCGATGTAGACATGCACCGGAAATTACCCTGCTGAAGTCAAAATAATAATGGATGTCAATTATTTTTGGAATTATAAGTGATCACAAGACTCAGGTCTTTTCAATTTATTAACATAAAACCATGTCACGTATAACCAGTTCTACTACCACAACAAAATACTCCAGGTTGCACTATGCTTTTTACCAGGACTTTCTACCCCTACACCATTCGTGGAGTGATTTAGTGTTGTGCGGTCTAGACAGTATTTTACCCAGAAGTGAATGCAGACTGAGGAACGGTACTTTAGTTTAGTTAGTATCCAGAACGGCACTTTTGTAACGCTGTTGATAATATCCGTTTAAATGGTTACCGGATGGCAACCAGTTAAACATTTAGAAATTTTGCTAAACGTGAAACCAAAGAGTGTATTTGGCGGGTCGCAGTCACTCAATAACCCACTACATGACTAAAGGTGCATTAATAGTCCAGCGATTCCATCAATGCATCATCGCTTGATATCGTTCGATGTCATTCAACATCGATGGCCGATGTCACAGGGACAAGTTTAGACATCGATAGACACCATGCAACATCTCAGCGATGAAGATTCCAAGTTGAAATTTGTTTAACTTTTTTTAGCGATGACGCAGCGATAGCCAAATAACTCGCAACCTACGACCTTTTGTTTGTGATCATTTTGTGATGAATTGCTAAAAAGATACATAAAAAAAACGTCCTGCGCAGAGCAATGACATGCTTGTGAACAGCAATCTTTATGATCGTCACGAGCTTCAGCTCGTATTGTTCAGCGATGATCACTGACCATCGATGGACAGCGATGGCACAGCGACGACATCGCTGCACCATCGCTGTCCATCACAGCGATGTTCTGCAATGGAATCGCTAGACTATGAACGCACCATAACATGACTAGATATGGCACAAATTTGTATTAAAAAGTCGGAACTTGAGGATCGATCAATCAATCAATTTACACTGTACTTGCATGACATGCATACCCCATGAAGGAGTCTATTCGTAAAGGGAACAACGGCTTTTATAACTGGAATTCCGAAGCACAGAGCAAGTAGAGTCAAGTCTCTTGCCCAAGGATGTATTTTATTCACTCCAGGTCTGTTAATCTAACTGTTTCTTAATGTCATATGCAAAATAGACCTTTGTCTATCATAATGTGAATATTCATCCCTAAACCCTCTCATTACAACCTGTTCAAAAAATCCCACTTAAAGCAAGGCATGAGGAAAGGTCCTGGGGCCGTATTCATAAAACTCCCTTACACTTAAGTGCAATTTTTACACTTAAGTGTAAGTGTAACACTTAAACTTAAGTGTTTCACTTACACTTAAGTGATTCCCTTAACTTTCCCTTAAGCTCAATTTCTGCTTTATTGCAGTGTGTCATTTTTGTTCTTTTTGAATGTATATAATTTTAAGTGCAAAAATGCCAACTTTAATTTGTAAAAATTATTACCAAGTATTAAACCGACACTTGAAGATAAGAACGTAATAACATGACTAACATAAAAAATGTTTTAACATGTTCTTTTGTGCAGGTATCTATTTGGGATGGGGCATGCCAAGTAGCAAAATTGTCCCTTGGAGCCAAGAGAGGGCGGCATATTCTCAACAGATTTCGTTTCATCTGTGTTTTGTGTGATAGAACCAGGTTTGCTGAAGATGTCATGTGGAATAAACACAAAAATGTAAAGCGCCATCAATTTCTGGCTTCTGTACTCGGCAACAAACAAGGCTACTTGTGCAATGACTGTGAAATCTGCTTCAGTAGTCTCCAAGATTGTAAACGTCATAAGCAGACATTGAGGCACAAAGAGATGGTCATCCACAAAGACTTCTTGGACTGGTCGTATAGACAGGAATATCGAGACAAAAATAGAGAAGCTAGAAAACGCAAAAGAGAAGATGGTGAAAAGAAAGCAAAACAAGCTCAGCCACAGGTAATGCTTACCCTTGCCAACTGATTATTTTGTGGCTCTAGGCCCTTTTACACCAAGTTTGTTCTTTTCAAGAACATGTTTCAAAATTAAGCAATTTTTTTAATATTCTGATGTAGAGTATTGCACACTATTTTTTATTTTGCATTCTGGCGAATCAATTAAGCCCTTTGTTAATCATGCACTGTTCACAATTGTGCAATTACACATAAATAATAAAGAATAATGAATGCACACCATCCTCTCTATCCACAATGCGATGGCCACAGAGTAGAAAGAAAGATTTATGTCTCTTGTCAACAATTTACTTTGTACGTTGGCAGTGGTTGGTACAAGTATTACCCTTGCAAACTGGTATTTACATATTAATGAGCTAATCTGTGTAATTGTTCTGATTGGCTAATTAACAGAATGTCTGATTTTTATAGTACTTGATAGGTAGTCATAGGGACATTTATGACCCCTGCAAACTGCTGATGATGTTTATTCATATTAAAGGGGCAATTCATGATCCAAGAAGACAAAGTATGATTTTTATAATACTTGATGGGTAGTCATGGGGACATTTATTACCCCTGCAAACTGCTAATGATGTTTATTTCATGATCCACATTTCATCATCAAAGTCACCCCTATCAAAATTGTGTTTTTTATCTGAAAGGAATCTTTGACTGGTATACAGGGTGAGTCAAATTAAAGTGTAATCAATGTGGAATTTTTTTTACAGGAAAGCTGTTTACAGGGTTAGTGCGGATCCTTGAAAGTCCTTGAAATTTATTTTGCAATTTCCAGGCCTTGAAA
>JXSR01S008737.1:36775-46944 GCA_000969725.1 Ophiothrix spiculata
TGATAGAAAACAAAGAAATTAAAATCAAGCATATCTTGGCAACTGTATGTCCGATTTCCTTCAAACAAAAACCATTTTGCTCAGTGTTTTAAGCTCCCCTATACATCTATGATGAAGAATACTGTAAATCAAGAAATATTTGCTAGCAATTTAATTTTGCTAATACCCCAAAATCGCAAAATTAATTTGCCACTAATATTAATAATGTACAATTGATTTCAATGGCATGCTGATGCAATTAGTGAATTTAAAATGCCGCCAAAAAACCCAGGTTCTGAAATTCGCAAAATATTCTTTACGCAAATATTTCTTGTTTTACAGTATACATTTGCACAAAAACCTTTTGTCAGAGAGTGCAAGAAAGTCATACCTGCAATAGCTGCCATATGTCATTAATTTGGATTGCAGACTGCACAATATTCAGTTTTGGGTCAGTGGCTCTTGAAATGGTTCTTCAGGTGACGGTCACCTGAAGAATCATTTCAAGAGCCACTGACATATGACAGAGAAATTGTGGTGGATTTTTCACATTCTAGTGACCGGGTGTTAAATAAATCTAACCCAAGGCAGCTATGCAGATATCACTTTCTTGCACTCACATGCTATTTGTCAGCTTACCCAGGCGGGGAACGCCACGATTTAGTAGAATTTTGTAAATTTGTGACCCGTCATATCGAAAGGTACCTTAAGGGTCCCAAAACGAAAATTGATTTTTTGGTCTCTTCTGAAAGATTATATTTTAAGCTTTAAAATGACACCTTGCTTTTGGTTATTGGAAGTTCAATTGCAAAGTTACATCCCAATTGGTAAAAGGTATCGTGCTGATTCAGAAAACTACAGTTCTGAGAAAATCGAGTTTAAAGTTTCTGTACTGGTAAAACTTGAATGGAAAAAGGATTTTTATATCAGTTTTTAAAACATTTGTCTTTCGATGTTTGAACCTGATTGATTAATATGATAGAATACACTTTAAAGGTAACGTTTCTGATGAAATGAGATATTTGACCTTGGACATGAGTTTTGACGTTGCTCAGCTTCAATGGCCCATATCTCATAATTTACTATGCCGACCTTAAGGTACCTTTTGATATAACAGGTCACATTTAGGCACTAAGGATTTCTAAAATGCAAATTTAGGATGCATTTTACGTGTCTTTCTGTTGGTGCATTAATATTGAAAATGTTACAAAAATCAAATTTTTACCTTAAGGTGGTATTAAAGGCAAAATGAAGTTGCTCTGACTGAGATAAAAATAGGCTTGTTGCAAAGAGCTAAGCAAAAAAATCTTAATCCCAAAATTTGAGCGAAATCGGACGAACGGTTTTTGAGATATTGCTGTTTAAAGTGTCTTCGTATTTTTGCCAATATATTGATGAAGTTAATGAGGAAAACTGGCAAAATGTGCTCATTAATATTAATTTTTGCCAATATTTTTCCAATATTTTATGAATAAACCTTCATACTACTTTTATTTTACATAATTTAAACTTGAAACTTTGCCAATGTGTTTCTATGACCTAAAACTTTAATGTATGATTATCCCGCCCATCTAATTTGCATATTTGCATAATTAATTAGCTTTTTGTATAAAGCTAATTAATTATGCAAATATGCAAATTAGATGGGCGGGTAAATCATATGTTAATGTTTTAGGCCATAGAAACACATTGGCAAAGTTTCAAGTTAAAATTATGTAAAATAAAAATAGTATGAAGGTTTATTCATAAGATATTGGTAAAATATTGGCAAATATGAATATTAATGAGCACATTTAGCCAATGTTGCTCATTAACTTTATCAATATATTGGCAAAAATGATAGAAAACAAAGAAATTAAAATCAAGCATATCTTGGCAACTGTATGTCCGATTTCCTTCAAACAAAAACCATTTTGCTCAGTGTTTTAAGCTTTACTTGTTCAATGTAATCAAGTGCCTCTAAATGCAGTTTCTTATTTCCAAAAACATCCTTTCGATCCACCTTAATACAAATAATAACAAAAGTGCTCCTATTGTGATACACTTTATTGTATTATTCAAAATCTGGTGGGGTTCACGCATGAAACCCCATTCATAGCCGAGTAATTTTCAGTTAATTCGATGCACTATTTTAACATAATGAAATTTACACAAGCGACACTGCGGAAGGTAACTCGATCAAATATAGTATTAAAGAGGCATGGCCACTGTCGTCTGAGCTTACCTGTGCTCTCCTGAAATATTGCGATGTGATTGTGTTGTAGCGTTCTTGCCCTGCAGTGTCCCTGAAATAAAAAATACAGATCAAACCATGGATTTATCAAACAGCTATACTCTAAAAACCTTTAAGTGTGCAGTAAGCGGCCGAGTAACACCCTGGTCACATAACCATCAGTCGCTAACCGGCGTCTGCAAAGCTGCAACGCCGGTATGACACTGGTGAATGCTTGCGAGCTCTTGCGATGCCCGGTCGGTCACCGTCAGTCTCCGTCGGTTATTAGACCATAACTCAAGACATCGTATACAAACCGCAAGGTTTTAACTCAGAATTAAATTCTTGTGGCATGCTTCTGGCGTCTCTAGGGCTTACGGACACCGTCCAGACACCGGTCGGGGTGCCAAAGATATCCCACTGATTATTTTCTTGAATTTGGTTTTACTTGTTGAGTTCTCTCTAATGAAATTGTTTAAACAATGGAATCTTGATGGCGCATAAAGTTATAGCACCTGAAAATTGCGTGATGGGCGACAGAGTAACTTCTTGACATGCCAACGCGATCCCAGTTTGGTTTTTTCACATAAGTTAATGTATTCAACTGGAGGTTTCTCAAAATATGTTTAAATTCGGTTGAGATGAGCTTGGCGCACATTTTTACACGTACTTAGAATGTACATATTACTTTGGTGGTTGTTTTTACCCAAATTTCAATAAAAAATTTTGGTCAAACCCAAAATGGCAAGAACCTGGGGATTCATATGTAGCGTGTTGGTATGATACTGTATCACTGCATTTTTTTATAAATTGATTCAATGACCCATGAATCACAACGTACCCCCCTGAATATGGTACATTCTTACAGAGACTGACTGTTACAACATTTTTAGCCATAACATAAACTATTTTTTATGTTCAAACATAATATTATGAGTTAAAGCAATACTATAAAGTGTTAAAAATGAAGCGCCTCCTGCAATCACCCATGACTTTTGATTTTTTGGGCTTATTGGGTTTGTTTTGGGTAGATATGAATACCTAATGAATCCCTCCAAGCAATTTGGCTTAAAGATGTTATGGCCATTTGTTGAATTAAATTTGGGATCCCGAATTTAATTCCATATGTATTAGTATAGGAAAGCATGCATGTGCTTTTTATCCATTTTTTGGTGGCAAAATAATTTTTTTTTTCACAAAATACACTTGAAAATGCTTTAAGATAGTCACATTCCTCCATTTTATGCTGTTTTTACAATAAACCATTTTTGATCAAAATCTTCTAGTATTGCTTTAATAACCTCCAAACTTCCTAGATCCAAACCACCCTTGGAAAAATTCACCAGCGAAGTGTTACTCTTGTTTAGGCTTTCGCCAAGGAAACCTAACTTGGTACTTGGTAAAAGGTAAACTAAAGGAAGCTTATCTTTAGCAGGACTCCCTGGTGTTTTTAAATTCAGTAAATAGTTTCAGTTACTATAATCCGATATCTCCATGTTAACTGGATCATGCTTTCATGTCTTGAACCATAATCAAAATGATCTCCACACAAAGTCAATAGGAAGTACAATCGTAATGAAACATCCGCGATCCAGTTCAACAGTTGTCAAGCAATTACGTAACCACTTTGCTGGTGAGTAAAGCCACACTTTTACTTGCCATACTTGAACTTTCACCTTTTTGCCACATTTGACTTACCATAATTGAACTTTGACCCTTCTGCCAAATTTTTACTTACCATACTTGCACTTTGACCCTTTTGTCATCGAGTACCATGTTCTTCATTTTGAAATCAATACCTAATAAAATGACAAACAGAGAGTAAATAAATTATTACCGTATTCATTCCAATAACCGCCATGGGCCCTTAACAAAGTCATTTGGCATGGGCGGCTATTTTTGAAACTGATGGGATAAATTCTAAGTATACACAACCATTTTCAAAGCAAGAAATTGCCCTTAATACCACAAAACATCAACAAAATGAACATAAAGATATATTTTGTTGGAGTTTATCACCTCAAATGCATGGTAAGAACTCTCTGAGTGCAACTTATTGGTACTAAGTTTCACCAAAGAAACTTTGGTGGGCGCTTATTGGAGCATGGGCGGTTATTGGAGTGAATACGGTACATTATAGTGTACGCATTAATTGGACTTTATCCATCTCAATACAAAAGTTTCCCTGCATTTATACTTTGATCAACACTAGGCGGGAATTATGGGGCTCCTCTTCATCCGCAAGTAAACATATATAATCCCACTTACGCGCGCGCCGTAGATACTGATGCCCGAGTCACAATACAACGCGTCTCCTGCAGTTGTGCTGTGTTCAGCTATGCATACGCCCAGTCTGTATCAATTCACGATGTGAAGAGGCCCGCCTATTTGGTGTTGATCAAAGTATTATTAACACAGGACAAAATTTGAATATTTAATTTCAATGGATAATGATCCTTAGTCACTTTAAATGATACTAATAGATTACAACACATATGCAATATGTATGGACTCAAATACGTAGGGGCAAAACAGGAAATTTTATGTTACAACAAAGTCATTTTTTCAGTCGATTTAAAAAGAAAAGATTTTGGCTTTGGGATTGTCATGGATCAATTTCTCTGTTTTGGTACAATTTGTGTCCATTTTGCAACTATAGATTTTCAATTATACCATTTTCTTTCTTCCTCATTTCTCTTCTTTCATCCCTCTCTTTTTCTAATGGAAGTGGCTATAGACACGATGGTCATGTCAATAACCTCGCCCAAAATGGCTATAGACACTATATGGTTGGGTGTGAAAAAGTGAATGGCTATGGAGCCGATGTTCACTGATGTTCAAGGGGATGGCAACAAAAATGGTGGAAGGAAGAACTATAGGTAACTTGCATTGATTGGTAATATATTACAAACAGGAGAGTTTTTGATGTTATTCAGAATGTCAACTTGACGTTGAATTTTTGTCCTTTGGTCCGTGGCAGACCAAACGAGAGGAGTAAAACAAACAAGAGGAAGAAAATAATGGGGAGCAAAGTTGTAATATTACCAATGCAAGTCACCTTCCTCCTTCCACTATTTTTTTTGCCATCCCTTGAGCATCAGTTAGCATCGGCTCCATATATAGTCATTCACTTTCTCACCGTCATCGTGCCAATAGCCATTTTGGACGAGGTTATTGACGCGGTCATTGTGTCTATATAGCCATTTTGGGCGAGGTTATCGACACGATCATCGTGTCTATAGCCATTTTGGACGAGGTTATTGACACATTCATCTTGTCTATAGCGATTTTGGACGAGGTTATTGATACGATCATCGTGTCTATAGCCATTTGGGCGAGGTTATTGACGCAATCATCGTGTCTATAGCCATTATGGGCGAGGATATTGACGCGATCATCGTGTCTATGGCCATTTTGGGCGAGACTATTAACACGATCATCATGTCAATATCCTCGGCCTTTTCTAATAGGTTGGCATAAATTCCATGTCACTTGACTGCTCAACCTGGTCATGTTGGGAAAGTTTGGTTCCAGGGGGGGCACTCAAGTATAATGCTGCAAGCATAGCGTGACCACAGTTCTTTAAAACACCCCCTAAAGTTTGATTTTTTTCTGAAGCCAAAATAAGCCAAAATATACCCTTTTTCCCTATTCACACCCAAAATAAGGATTTTACTGTTATCGTTTTAACACTATAGGGTTTGAAAAAGTACCCTATTTCTTGAAAAAGCCTGCTTTTGATGCCCTACACGGTGTCGTCTGATTCACCCTACTGTCCTAAAAAACAACCCTAATTCACCTTTTTCTTGGTCACGCTATGCCTGCAGCATTATACTTGAGTGATCTCCCCCCAGAGTTTGGTCCCTCATAAGAGTAATATCATTATAAATATAATTTTCTTCATTTGATTAAACAACAATATATTTTTGATGATTCAGGGGTGCTATAAAATATTAAGGAAACCCCTCATAGGTTCAAATTAGACATTGACCACATAATTAAAAAAAAAGAAATTCTAAAAAGTTGGTTGGGTATACCATAGAAAATGTTCACCATGTCAGCATTCACTACTAGCCATATATTGCAGTTGTGTAATTCACTTTTCTGTCGGGTAAGTTCATACATAAACACATAATCAGTAAATTTTGAAGTATGCAAAAAGCAGCCGATAAATGCACAAAAACCAATATGACCATACGGGGAAGTAAATTAGTCCGTATTTTTTGAATCAAAACAGCGTATCAAATCTAGCCAAATATTTAGATGAATTTATTTACCATGTTTGTCCATAATTAGCAACAAAATTAGCCCAAAATAATACCAAAATTGAAGAATTCATGTAAAAATATATTAATACGCAGTGATTCGGCCTTAATCAACCCTAATCAATCATTGCTTGTCTCTTACACAATACAAAACCACCAGTTCACAATGTTGTAGAGTACAAGAAATATGCTATGAATCTTGTAACAGAGTCTGATTGCTTGTTGCATACTTCAAGGTTTATAGAGTATAGTTTCTTTCCACTATTCATGCTGATGATGGTGATCAGTGTTACTGCTAAGGCTGTATGGCACGTCATTTGGCGCAGGAGCCAGGAAAATTGGCGCAACAGGTTTATGAAAATGTGTAAAAAAGGTTATTTCCCTGGCTTTGTTTGACTAATTTTCAGCCACAGCTCATGATTTTGGCATAAACATATCTGCAACTTTGTCAAAATTGCTCGAATTGGTGCAAGCGGAAAATCCTTAGCGGGAACACTTATGGTGATCATCCCAAAATTGAACTGTAGCTGCTCTCGATATTCATCATATGCAAAAATTTATGTTGAGATGGCTTTATGAATTTCAGAATTCTAAGAAAGTGAAATTACCTGATATAGCAAACATCCCTGAAATTACCCTACTCTTTAACTTTGTAAAATGTGGGTATTCAATGTTTTGAAATTAAATCTCGTTTAAAAAAGGTGTCTGGTCCATAATACACTCGCGGTGTAAAGTATTTCCGCACAAACACTTTATTCAGCCATATCTCACAAGGCGTTTATAAGGAAACTATCTGGAAAATTGTGTTGCTTTTGGTCAGATCTGATGCGGTAAGTGTAAAATTGAGCTCCGAATGGGATCAACCCCGTCAAGTACGGGTAGGGGGCAACAACACAAGTGAGTCGAAAAACATGATTTTTAGGTCAAATTTGACTTGACAACGCCTGGGTCAAGGTCACTTCACCGCTCAAGTTGAGTGGTCATGTGGAATGTGTATATGAAATAGAGTGACAAGCAGGCGATTAAATGTCCTGGTCACGCTTGACTTCGCCAAGAGAATGCTTGGAAGCAAACGAAAAATGATCTTTCAACACCCCACAGTTTACAAAAATAGGGTTGTGGTGAATGTGGAGTGTTTTGTGACGGTATATGACAGATTATAAACCTCTTAAAACCTTTTAAAATGTCATATACCGCCAGTATACAGGGACCATTCCACTGTGTAGATCTGACTGAAATTTGCTGGTAAAAATCAGCATTAATAATATTTATCGATGTAAAACCAATTTTTAAATTAAAATTGGGGGTCACCGAACTCCTTTTTTTGCATGCGAATCAGTTTAAAAATAGTATTTTTGGAGCTTTTGGGGAAAAAAATAGTACAGGGGGTCTATGGGAAATGTGGCAAAAGTGAATTTAGTGTTGATTCAAAAACTTCCCACTGACATTTTGTGTCAAGTTTTTCACAAAATTTGTGCACAAGCATGTTCTTTCAATTTACAAAAAGTGGGGGTCACCGACCTATTTTTTACGAAAAATTAGAAAATGTGATATTTTTGGCTTCAAAACACTCTGCGCATGCGTGTTGCTGCACTTGCGAAATAAAAACCAGTGCGCACCATGTACGCGTGGACTGGACACCTTAAAAAGGTTACAGATCCAGAGATGTTCAAAATGTTTGCAACTAAGTCATTAATCACCCTAATGATAGTTAATTCTATCACATTAAAATGTGATTTATTCTAATTAACCCTAACCGTAGAAAGTATTCTGTTGTATGGCTCAGAAGGGTGGACACTGACAGAAAGACTTGAAGCCAGGTTAGATGGGTGCTACACCAGACTATTAATGATGGTTCAAAACCTTAACTGGAGAGATCATCCTACCAGGGAGGTAATATATGGTGATTTACCCAAACTATCAGAAATAGTGAGAGGTCGCCGCCTAAACTTTGCAGCTCACTGTGCTAGACGGCTTGAGGAACCAGTGTCTGGATTAGTGTTCTGGACGCCCACCCAAGGGACACGTACACAGGGAAGACCAAGGCTGACCTACCCAGTACTTCTTACACAGGATGCCGGCATTGATCAAAACGAACTTCTCAAACTCATGCTAAACAGACAGCAGTGGAGAAAATTCATCATGGCTTCCGACCGCGGTCGAATAGATAGATAGATAGAATTCTATAATTACTTGTAATAGATCCAAAAGATGTTAAGTAATTGTCAGATTAGACTGCTTTTGTACGTTATATAACTTTTTTTTTTATTTATATTATACCACATACTTTAAAATGTTTAAAACAAAGTTAATTAATTTTTGATGCAAATAATCAGCTCTACCTTATCAAAATGCGATTATAATTTTATAATTACTTAATTGTAACAGAATGAATTTTAAGTATTTATCAGATTGCTACTGTACTGTATTATACTATATTTGTTCTATTTTTAATTTCATATTTGTTTATAATTTTTCAAAATATTTACATCAAAGTTAATTCATTCATACCGATAATAATCACTCTACCTTATCAAATTGCAATTAATTTTATAATTACTTGTAATAGAACAAATAAATCTAAAGTTATTATCAGGGTGTTATAATGTGTTAGTCATTCTAAAAAAGGCAAGTGATCCGATCGGATCAAAATATTAATATCAAGTTTTTCTTTATTTCAGTGAAGGACAAAATTAATCACCTAAATATTGCAAACCTGAATTTGTATAGTTGATCCCAGGGCTTGATCCAATGTGATGTTACAAGATGTGTCTGCGAGCTAAGGTTTCTGTCAGGACTGATTTTTCATGTTGACATGTCGCAAAAATTTGTTGTCGACGTCGACATATGTGTCGACATAAAAGTTGATATCAAAGAATTGGGTTTTGCAGGAAAAAACAAAATGATTCACATAAGCTTATTGACCTGTTTAGACTTACCTAGAGAGCCTATATATAGTAATATGCTAGTTCTTTCTGCGTACAACAATATGGATGATATAAGTTTGATATTTTGTAACTTTTTTGATGTGAACCATCGTAATTACTTTAAAACGGGTGTAAATGACAAGCAACTAATACGTATTAAATTATTTATGCAACACTTTATAGCTCAACTGCTATTCAATAAACATCCATAAGTATATAAAGTTTTTATGGAATTTAAAAAAATAAGGCATGTCGACAGAAACCTTAACTGCGAGCCAGCCCAAACCCAAGCACCACTGTATCCCATAATATCATATTCCAAAAAGTAATTGCCTAATTAAGTCCAAATACAGCGTGAGTCAAAATGAAGTTGACCGAGATTCAAAACTGTATAACAAAAGAACTACTGATATTTAATTTTTAAACAATTGTTACGCACCTTGGAAATGTGCAGACTCTTCTGCTTATTTTGAAAAAAAATAAAAGAAATCGGTAGTTCCTAGGAGAAGTTATGCCTGTTTTAGTAAAAAAACAAATTTTACAAGCTGTCCACAGAATTGATGAGCGAACAAAATGCAAAGTAAGTACTTCAGCTGTGCAGTCACCTGTTACTAAAACCCTGTCTTCTTTCGGCAAAGATTGATGCAGTTTGGAGGTCTGTCATTTCTGTTCACAATCCAAGTCTCAGATCCTCATGGTCCTCTTTTGCACTAAACAATTCTGGCTTACAATAGGCACTTCAGGCCAAAATTATCCAACTAAAAATGCACAATATTTCTTTATATG
>JXSR01S008738.1:7708-19668 GCA_000969725.1 Ophiothrix spiculata
ATCCAATTTTATATTAAACTTGGGTGAAGGGACCAGGGCCACCTCCCATTTATGTCACCTGACCCATGACCCCTCAAAGGTCACGGGGTCAAAAACTTGATTTTCACGAAAAAAGTTTCAACTCATGTACATTACATGGTATGTTCCTGAAATTTGGGGACATGAAACCTCTTGACATTGTCCACAAAAGTTATCGGATGAAAAAAATATCTGGGGTCAAATAAAAAGGTCAAATTCTCAACTTTGTCCGATTTCAACGTTTGAGGTGTCAAATTGTTTGTCTTGGACCAACGATCAAAAGTGTCCATAGTGACCCCATTGCCCGACCCTTCCTTGGGGGTCAGTGGTCAAAAGAAAGGTAAATGGAAAGGTCAAATTTTCAACTTTGTCCGATTTCGACGTTTGAGGTGTCAAATTGTTCATCTTGGACCAACGATCAAAAGTGTCTATAATGACCCCATCGCCCGACCCTTCCTTGGGGTCAAAGGTCAAAAGAAAGGTCAAATTTTCAACTTTGTCTGATTTCGACGTTTGAAATGTCAAATTGTTTGTCTTGGTCCAACGATCAAAAGTGTCCACAGCGACCCCATTGTCCGACCCTTTCCTGGGGGTCAAAGGTCTAAAGAAAGGTCGAATTTTCAACTTTACTCGATTTCAAAGATTATGGTGTCAAATTGTTCGCCTTGGAACAGCGATCAAAAGAATCCATGGTGACCCCGTCACTTGACCTTTCCTTGGGGGTTAAAGGTCAAAAGAAAGGTCAAATTTTCAATTTTTCAACTTTATCCGATTTCAACGTTTAAGATGTCAAATTGTTCATCCTGGAGCAACGATCAAAAGTGTCCATGGTGACCCCATCGTCCGACCCTTCTTTAGAGGTCAAAGGTCAAAATAAAGGTCAATTGAAAGGTCAAATTTTCAACTTTGTCCGATTTCAACGTTTAAGATGTCAAATTGTTCGTCCTGGACCAACGATTAAAAGTGTCAATGGTGACCTCATCGCCCGACCTTTCCCCAGGGGTCAAAGGTCAAATTCTCAACTTTGTCCAATTTCCAAAGTTCAGGTGTCAAATTGTTTGTCTTAGACCAACGATCAAAGTGTCCATGGTGACCCCGTCGTCCGACCCTTCCTTAGGGGTCAAAGGTCAATGGAAAGGTCAAATTTTCAACTTTGTCCGATTTCAATGTTTAAAGTGTCAAATTGTTCGTTCTGGACCAACGATCAAAAGAATCCATGGTGACCCCGTCGTCAAATTTTCAACCTTGTCCAATTTCAATGGTTAACGTGTCAAATCATTCGTCTTAGACCAGCCATCGAAAGTGTCAATGGTGACGCCGTAGCCCGACCTTTCCTTAGGGGCCAAAGGTCAAAAAAGGTCAAAATTTTAACTTTGTCCAATTTCAAATGTTAAGGTGTCAAATTGTTCGTTCTGGACCAACGATCAAAAGAATCCATGGTGACCAGCCATCAAAAGTGTCAATAGTGACCCCATTTAACGACCTTTCCTTAGGTGTCAAAGGTCAAAAGAAAGGTTTTTTTTAATTTTCATTTTATTTTATATCACATTTCTTGTCAACATAAACACATTTTAGAAATTATAGGGCTTCAACAGGGGATCAAAGGTCTAATTTTCTAATTTCCAAGTACAAGGTGACATATTTATTCCACACATGAAAATGGAAATTGGCAGGGTCTCTGTCACTTCAGGGACAGTTCAGTTCTAGTTCTTTCTTCTTTCTTCTTCTGGCAACACTTTGATTATGTCTTATATCTCCGGCATACAGTGACTGATTTTGACCAAACTTGGGTGAAGGGACCAGGGCCACCTCCTATTTATGTCACCTGACCCCTGACCCCTCAAAGGTCACATAGGGGTCACGGGTCAAAAACTTGATTTTCACGAAAAAGTTTCAACTGAATTACGTTTTATTTATTTATTTATTTATTTATTGACATCTTTAAAGAGGGTAGCCTTATCATGGTATGGTCCTGAACGTTACATGGAATGGTCCTGAACGTTACATGGAATGGTCCTGAACGTTACATGGAATGGTCCTGAAATTGGGGGACATGAAACTTCTTGACATTGTCTACAAAATTTATTGGATGACAAAAATATCTGGGGTCATATGGGGTCACAGAGGTCAAATAAAAAAAGGTCAAATTTTCAACTTTGTCCGATTTCGACATTTGAGTTGTCAAATTGTTCATCTTGGACCAACGATCAAAAGTGTCTATAGTGACCCCATTGCCCGACCCTTCCTTGGGGTTCAGTGGTCAAAAGAAAGATCAATGAAAAGGTCAAATTTTCAACTTTGTCCGATTTCGACGTTTGGGGTGTCAAATTATTCGTCTTGGATCAACGATCAAACGTGTCCATGGTGACCCCATCGTCCGACCCTGCCTTGGGGGTCAAAGGTCAAAAGAAAGGTCAATGGAGAGTTCAAATTTTCAACTTTGTCCGATTTCGAAGTTTGAGGTGTCAAATTGTTCGTCTTGGACCAACGATCAAAAGTGTCCATGGTGACCCCACTGCCCAACCCTTCCATGGGGTCAAAGGTCAAAAGAAAGGTCAAATTTTCAACTTTGTCTGATTTCGACATTTGAGATGTTAAATTGTTTGTCTTGGTCCAACGATCAAAAGCACAGTGGATCAAAAGTGTCCACAGTAACTCCATCGCCCGACCCTTCCTTAGGGGTCAAAGGTCAAAAGAAAGGTCAAATTTTCAACTTTATTCGATTTCAAAGATTATGGTGTCAAATTGTTCGTCTTGGAACAGCGATCAAAAATGTCCATGGTGACCCCGTCACTTGACCTTTCACTTGACCTTTCCTTGGGGGTTAAAGGTCAAATTTTCAATTTTGTTCAATTTTGAAGATTAAGGCGTCAAATTGTTCGTTTTGGACCAGCGATCAAAACCGTCAATGGTGATCCCGTCGTACGCCCTTTCCCTCTGAGTCAAAGGTCAAAAGAAAGGTCAAATTTTCAACTTTGTCCGATTTCGATGTTTGAGGTTTCAAAATGTTTGTCTCGGACCAACGATCAAAAGTG
Organism: Ophiothrix spiculata; assembly: GCA_000969725.1. Lineage (NCBI taxonomy): Eukaryota > Metazoa > Echinodermata > Ophiuroidea > Amphilepidida > Ophiotrichidae > Ophiothrix > Ophiothrix spiculata. The sequence continues at coordinate 10,762 of JXSR01S008738.1, forward strand.
TCCATGCCTACCCCTTCCTTGGGGGTCAAAGGTCAAAAGAAAGGTAAATGGAAAGGTCAAATTTGTTTAACTTTGTCAAATTGTAAAGGTTAAGGTGTCAAATTGTTCGTCTTGGACGAACGATCAAAATTGTCAATGGTGACCCCATCGGCCGACCCTTTCTTGGGGGTCAAAAGTGTGACCCCGTCACCTTACGTTTCGTTGGGGTCAAAGGTCAAAAGAAATGTCAAATTTTTAACTTTGTTCGATTTTAATGTTTAAGTTGTCATATTGTTTGTCTTGAACCAGCAGTCAAAAGTGTCAATGCTGACCCCATAGCTCGATTTTTCTCTGGGGGCCTAAGGTCAAAAGAAAGGTCAAATTGTCAAATCACCTCCAAGGAAAAAAACAGAGGCAGGGTCAGTGTCACTGCAGTGACACAGTCCTGTCTAGTTTGGATTGTTTCGAAGTTCAAAGAGAGATTGAATACGGCACATTAAATTGCCAGACAAAATTTGAAGGAAGCTCAAACTAAAATGAAGAGATGGTATGATGAAGATGCCAAAGGTAGGGTGTTTGAACCAGGTGATAAAGTCTTAGTTTTATTTCCGATTCCTGGACATTCTCTTCAAGCAATGATCCATGGTCCATATACAGTTGAGTCTAGACAGTGTGAAGTGAATTATGCACTAGTTATGATACAAAACTAGTGCGCTCTGTTAGTTTGAATGATTCTAATCATGATGATACTGAGGAATGTAATTATGACAACAGAAGAGATAAACCCCTAGATTATCCAATCAAATTGCAGAATTCTAATGTTCTCAACAATTCAAGTGAGAAATTAAGCCATCTTTCAGATTCACATTGCTCTGAGATAACACAATTGATTAATGACAAGGAGGAAATTGTCCCTGATGTTCCATATGATGAAAATAAAAATGAAAGATTAAGGTGTTTGGTCCACGCGCCGTTCACGCGTACCAGTACGCACCCGTTTCCGAGTTGGTAAGTCCCGCCATACGCATGCGCATATTCTCTGAGTAGTGTTTTGAAGCTAAAAATGGCCATATTTTCGTATTTTTCTGGAAAATTAGGTCCGTGACCCCCAATTTTTATTTTTTTATTTGAAAGAACATACTTGTGCGCAACTTTTATAAAAAAAATTAACAAAATTACTCGAGCAGATTTTTTGAATCAACACTAAATAATTTCACTTTTGCCACATTTCCCATAGACCCCTGTACTAATTTGTCCCCCAAAACCTCCAAAAATGGTGTTTTTAAACAGACTCTCATGCAAAAACAAGTCCCGTACCCCCAAATTTTTATTTTAAAAATCGGTTCTACATCGATAAAATATCATTCATGCCGATTTATACAAAAATTGCTCGAGCGGATCTCCCATGGACCAAACACCTTAATAAGGTGAAGCTTGACCTTGCAGGAATATAATCTGGACAACAAACATATTATTAAGGGGAAAGACAATGTGATGGCCGCTGCTTTGTCAAGAGTTGAGAAGTTAAATACAGTCAGTGCAGCGGTCATCAAAGGTCACTAGGAAATGCATTGGGTTGTTTTTCAGGATGGTTCAGGACCTATAGATTTCGCCAAAATGCGCCTAAAATAAAATTCTCAAATTAATACATCTGTCACAAAATTGGAGAAACTAACTATACAGTTTTATAGTTAAAGGGTCATTTAAGATGTTTATTATGATAATTTCTTCTAAAGTGGCATTTTTCAAGTAAAAAATGGAACTTAAGAATGGTGAAATTGCGTTTGTACATAATTTTGTATATACTGAGCCCACACAAAAACATTGTGTTTGAGAAAGTCAAGACCACGCTTTTAAAGAATCTTCTCAATTTTAAACTGTCCAAAACCTGAACACGCCATTGAAATTACATATAAAGTCTCGCGCCCATGATAAACCACATGCCTGGTCAGACACGTAGAAAAAGCCTTTTATTAAAAAATGCGTAATGTCATAATGGTCATGTACACTCAAGGCTGACTGGGTATGATTGTGTGCTATATCTTGTATAATTTCAATGGCGTGTTAAGTTTTAGGATTTAGGACAGTTTTAAACTGAGATGATTTTTTAAAAGCGTGGTCTTGACTTTCTCAAACAATTTCGAGTCTTAACGCACACAGACTTTTATCTTGAAAAATAATCAAAGTATCATGTAATGATTTTCTATTTGATTGACTAGTCAATGTTGCTCTCTTGCAATTGAACTTGCTTAACTCGGTATCATGTTTGTATTTTGCATTTTGAAATGATTTCTTATGGTTCCGGTATTGTATAGTTTCAGACTTTAACATGTTGATTATATACTTTGAAAATATCTTAGGATCGCGCGGATTTCGCAGCGGTATACTGTAAGTTTATTACATAATTTTTAGACAAAGTTGTGAAGAGAATTAAAAGTGAGTATAATTAAACTGTAAATAATTTGTTAGATTTTGAATCGAGCACAGTGTATTTGTTTGTTTTATTTAAGAACCCGCGAGGTGATTTTAGAAATACACTGTGTTTTATTCAAAATCTAACAAATGACTTACAGTTTAATAACACTCGTTTTAATTCCGTCTACAAATTATTTTATCAACTTAATGTTATGTAATTAACCTACAGAAAAACGCTGCGTAATCTGTCCGATCCTAGGATAATTCCAAGATATATAATCCGTATGTGAAACACAAAAATCTTGAATGTGAATTTGCAGTATAACAAGTCCCGGAATCCAGGGGGCAAACGTATTTATCCAAATCATTTCTCGCAAAATCCAACGGCTATTCAAAAACAATAGTCCACCAGTAACAGCAATGCACTTCTTGACTTTATAAAGTATTTAGTATCAGAAGCTGAAAACTCTTCGATATATATAAAACACACAGGCCGTCGTTAATTGTCCAATATACCGTATAGCTAACTCCAAATTATTTCTCTTAAAAGTATCGCCAACTCCAATCTCCATCCAAAGTATCACTAACTCCAATCTCCATTCATCTGCATAACTCCATCCAACAAATTCAAAATCCTCCAGCAGTCCTCGAGCAACTCTAACCAAGTAAATTTCACTTCTGCCCAAAAATCAGCCGGCTCAGGCCTAATTTTTTACACCCGAATTTACCCAATTATACAATTTACCGATTTTTAGCACAGTCACTGGGAATTTCATACAGTTGGTTGCAATATGTGAGTAAATATACAGATGCCTTTTATGGATTGGAAATCACCATAAAAATGCAAAATATCATTCTGTTAGAAATTATTCCCTTTCTGTGGCAATCAAAAGATTTCAATAATTAAGTTTCTTTAATTAGAAAATTAATTAAATCAACTCTTTAAACTATAGTAAATTTTCTTTTCAAAATTTCATCCAATAGGGAGCGAGAGGAAAAACTGAAAAAGTTCGAAGAGGAAAGAGAAAATAGACGCCAATTGACGGAAGCACAACACATTTGGATCGACTTCTGGTTGAGAGAACGCTGTGGCAATGATAACATAAGAGAGTACGAACCCGAGGTACACAAAAAAAATAAAGTGAATTCATAGGCTTGATAATTCAAATTACACAGTTCTCACTAGTCCTCAAACCAACTTATGTTACTGAAACATCGGCAACAATTATCGACAACATATTTTAACAAATTGTAATGAAAGTTTAAAAACTAGAATAATTAGACTTAGACATGTGCCAAGAGACAAAATCCCTTCCGATTGGAGCTTCACAATCCTTAAAAACTGTTTTTATCATAACTTGAAAACTAATAAAGTAAACTACATAAATGTATACTTTTTTAGAAAGGAAATTTTACAAGAAATCCATTTGTAGCATCAAATTCAAATTTTAAGAACTCGTTTTTTAGAAACTCGTCAAAAATGAGTTAATTTGCCAAAACATTTTGAACAAGCCTAGAAAAAGTATTATTTGGCTAAATATCTTCCAAAATATGTAAAAATCATCTACACACAAAACTTTTGATGAGTCACTTGACCCATTTTTTCCATGAGTCATATGCATTATCACCCAAAACTGAATCAAACGAGTCATTAAAGACCTAAATAAAATGAACCTAAATGAACAATGAGTCAAATGTCAAGATGTTAATTGACTCACAAGAGGCCAAAGATGAGTCAAGGTCAACTTTTGACACATTTGATCATTCAAGCTGAGTGTTCTACCAATGCCATATTGACTCGCTTGTTGGAGAATTTTGAGTCAATAACGACTTTTGACTCATTTACATAAATTACTGAGTCAAATACGAAATTTTAAAACGAGGCTGTGGGACGGCCATTTTCTTGAACAAAAGCGTTTGTTAGTGGTTGATGACACAAAATTGTCATTTCTGTGAGCACTTTTTTGGCATTTAACACTGTCAGAAGCAGTGGCGTACCAAGGATTTTTTGAGTTGGGGGGGGGGCACAACCATCAGTTTCTCCCGAATGACCAGTGGTGGCGGAAGGTTAAACATTTAGAAAGGACAGCTGGCCGGAGGAAAAATTATGTAACTTCGAAAAATGTTGTCAATTCAGCTAAAAATTGTTTAAAAATCTTGAAATTTGCGCAAAACTTGGCAAATTTCAACTGAATATTGATTATACATGAAAGTTCTTTTTCACATTTAAATTATCAAAAACTAAGGGAAATTCAAGGTCTCACTAGCGCACGGCAAGTTTTTCAATGATTTTCAAAACATTTAAAACTGTTTTTCTTCTCTTTTCCTTTGATTTTTTTCTCTACTCCCCTTTCTTTTCTATCTTTTTTCAAATTTGAAAATGAGTCGGCTGACTCATCAGCATGAATCTCCAGATTGTCCGTCAGATGAAACATTTTGTGAATTTTAATGAGTCATGTAAGTGAGTCATTTCTCCAATGTGTCATTTGATTCATTTTTATGACTCGTTTAGTTCACGAAACGTTTCATCTGACGGACAAACTGGAGACTCATTTTAGTGCATCACAGTGACTCATCAAAAGTTTTGTGTGTAAATCGATAGTTTTAGGGAATGTTTTCTCAAATTTTAATTAACTTCTTAGTTTTCACAAAAATGACCAAACACTGCCAAAAAAAATGCTCCAAAATGCTCTAAAAAAGATTTGGACAACATTTTTCAAAACTAGGGGATTAAACAAAAAATTGAGAAAACATTCCCTAGAACCATCGATATAGAGGACTTATTTTTCTTATATGATCTATTTTTGAACATTTGGGCCGAATAATATTTTTTCCCAGGCTTGTTCAAAACATGTTTGGCAAAATAACTTGTTTTTGGAGAGTTACTGAAAAGCGAGTTCTTAAAACAAGAATCTGATGCTATAAATAGATCCCTTGTGAAAATCCCTTTCTAAAAATGTATACTTTTATATAGTTTACTTCATTAGTTTTCAAGTAATGATCAAAATATATTTTCAGAAATCGTGGGGCTCCGACCTCCTTTAACTTGACAAATCGGAACAAGTTAATATATTTGACCTTTGATATTTGACCCCTTTGGACCCTATGTTACTTTTGACCCATGAAGGGTCACATGGCATGTTATTTTGGGGGTTTCTAATTTGGAATTTATTTCATTTTTTAGACAGAAAAAAATCAATTTTCCAATTCTTTTAAGGTATTTGAATAATTTATTTTTGAACATTTAAAAATCTGTAGCAAACACAAATCAAAACACACAATTCAATTAACTACCCCCTATCAGACTATACCATGCTGGCGAAAAATGTTTATATGTATATTCCTATACTGAAATCTTGAGAATTACTGGGAGTAGAATTACTCCCAGGTGAATTACGACAAAATATGAACAAAACATTCGTCTTTCTAGATAGTGCTTTATCTATATGATTTGAAATTGACTTTTTTTTTTATCTCTCTTTAAAATACGGTAATTTTGATATGCAAACTCTCTAATTTGGAATTTATTTCATTTTTTAGACAGAAAAAAATCAATTTTCCAATTCTTTTAAGGTATTTGAATAATTATTTTTGAACATTTAAAATCTGTAGTAAATCTTCTTTATTTTTTTTTAAATAGCATCCAATTTAATGACATTGTATATGCTATACTCTAAAAAAAACTTCGAAAATAAACCAAGTTCTGTTCGAAATGAATTTCTCCACGCTTTTGAATTAGCCGTGAGATTTCGCCTAGCAGTAACAATGCAAAACCCTGTTCGCTTAGAAAATGAAGCCGTATTATGGAATTGTACTAATCAACAGGTAACATTAGGCAAGATCGATGCAGATGAGTGGTAATCCTTTTTATCGACATACTGAAAATTCCCATTCGTGTTATAAATTCTCCGAGCGTAAGTCTGGTTGTCGCCACTGACTTTCGTATTTGTCAAAACTTGAGCTATGAGATTTTCAATTAATGTTTTTAATTACTTCTTGGCATTTTCACGGTAACGGAAGGACAATCACAGCAAATTTCTGTATTTCAAACAAGTTGAATTTGATAAGATAAAACTAATTCCATATTTAGTTATGTATACCTGAAAGCATTCATACTCAACAGGAATTTTTTCATAGAAATTTCTCTGTCGCAAAATATGCATATTAATGAGGTCGGTTATGGAAGGACAGCAAAAATTTTGAAATTTTTTTATGAAATTTATGAAGAAATGTTATTTCAAAGTTACTGAATGCATTGCTTGAACCGTAAAGCCTGGTCAGGATTAACAAAAAAGACAACCTCATGTGTAAATTTGATCCTTATTTAAGCCATTTAGAGCAATAACACCCAGGTAAACAACCAAGAATGGGTTGAAAAAATTTAATACAAATTACTACTTTTCATTATGAAAATCTAGAAATTTGACCAAAAATTAGGTTTTTTAAAGAAATTTCCTAGACAATTTTGTTCAGTCTTTTCAAAATTAGGTTCATGTTAAAGAACTTTAAAATAACTTTCTTTTGATACCAAGTATATGGTGTAGCATTTTTCATTGAAAGGTTACATCCTTTTTTCAATATTTTTCTCATGTCCACTTTTTCGTGAAAATGCCCTTCTGTTTTTCCAATATTCGGGAAATTTTTAGGATTTCATATTTTTACTATATAGTTTTTCAAGAAAAGGTTACATTTCATGATCATATAACTCCTGCCTATTAAGTAGCTCAAGAGGCTTAACAAAAGTTGTGTTAATTGGGGGTCACCAGCGGTCACAAGGGTTAAGAGAGGGGTCTTGTATAGATTGTCATTAACTTTGAGGTGAATTTGCACAACTTTCCCAAATTATTACTTAAATTAATTAATGTCATATTACCTAGGGAGCAAAACAGGTTTACTTGCAACGAGAAATTATTTTGATGTGTCCTATCTAGATGGGTGCTATGGACCATAGGTAACATCACTAGGGTGGACACAAAATCAGTCTGTTGCACGGGACCCGCCAGGAGGGGGGTAAAAGTCATTGCAGGGGCACATTTGAAAATTGGTCAAATCTTGTTTAAAACCATTCCAACATGTTCCTCTCATCATAAGGAACCAGAAAAAGTATACTTTGACCCATCTCTGATGAATGCCTCAAGAGTTATAGCTAAAAACATGAAAGGTCAAAACATGGGTCATCAGATGGGCCTATGGGAGTCGGCAATTTCAAAAGTGTCCGATTCTGTTCAAAATGATCTCAAATTGTTCGTCTTGCAAAACTGTCTGTATAAAGTTTTATTTTCAAATGTCTATGATCAACCGTTGCTATCGTTACAGGTCGATATAAGTTTTTGTTAATTGCACCAATTGGAAATAAGGAGTTTTTCTTGATACCATAGAAACGATTAATCGAAGACGTCGGAAAATATTACTTTATGTAGACAGTTTTGCAAGACGAACAATTTGAGACCATTTTGAACAAAATAGGACACTTTTAAAATGTTTGACTCCCATAGGCCCAACATGTGACCCTTGTTTTGACCTTTCACGTTTTTGACTATAACTTTTGAAGCATTCATCGGAGAAGGATCAAAGTATACTTTTTCTGGTTCCTTATGATGAGAGGAACATGTTAGAATGGTTTTAAACAAGATTTGACCAATTTTCAAATGTGCCCCCTGCAATGACTTTTACCCCCCTCCTGCCGGGTCCCGTGCAACAGACTGATTTTGTGTCCACCCCAGTGTTTTTACCCGTGGTCCATAGAACCCAAATAGATAGGACACATCAAAATAATTTCTCGTTGCAGTTTTACCCCTAAAATGGGGTTTTGCTCCCTAGGTATATACCATATTGTAGCCCTTGTAGAGAGGTTTCAAAAAATGGGCAAAATTTTGGTGTGGTTGGCATGGTAACCGCATGGAGCCTCTGATTGGCTAAACACTTAAACGATCATAACTAAAAAATTAAAAATACCCTTGGTACTAAACTTTGGTAGTAGGCGTAGAAGATCAATACCCAGGACACTTTCAAGTCGGTGTAGCAGTAATGTAAGTCCCCCGTTCTTATTGTCCGGGTTGTACAGTAAAGTATATAGGCTAACAACTCTCACGCAACATTAGTTTCACGCTTTACTCCGTTATGGTCTATGGAAGGCGGACTACCATTTCAGGGGAACTTGGATTCCTTTCACACCGGATTGTTTATATCGTTGCTATGGCAACCGGTAACCGACCAATCAGGTAATTATGCTTTATATTTCAAAATAATTGGAACCTTATTTTTTCAAAAAGCGACTTCCTAGTGCCCTCCGCCTACGTCTTTTCTATTCAAATTTCGTACAAATCCGACATTTTGCTTTTGAGTTACGACTATTCGAAAATCGCAAGTTTGTTGTTATACTTTTGAGAAAAACGAAATTTAAAAAAATGATACTTAGGTTATAAGTAACTATAGACAATGAAAGATAATTAACTTACATACATTTTAAACCCATTTTTGTCAAAATCGGATTTAATTTAGTGGAGTTAGCGC
>JXSR01S008738.1:20632-39548 GCA_000969725.1 Ophiothrix spiculata
CCTGACCAGGCTTTACGGTTCAGAGCACCCAAAAATCAGCGGACAAATTGTCCTTCCGTGACCGTCCTTCCGTTACCATGATCCCTTCGCATTTCCCATTGTTAAAACATAACCGTAAGGAATATTTTTTGAAGTGGAATGTGGCAAAATATTGCAGAAACTCCAAGCAATGCATTCAGTAACTTTGAAATAAAATATTTCTTCATAAATTTCAAAAATTTTCAGAAATGTACTCAAGGTGAAAAACCATGTCCGTTTTGCTGTCCTTCCATAACCGACCTCATTAATATGCATATTTTGCGACAGAGACATTTTTATGAAAAAACATAAATTGAAAATCTCATAGCTCAAGTTTTGACAAATACGAAGGTCAGTGGCGACAACCAGACTTACGCTCGGAGAATTTATAACACGAATGGGAATTTTCAGTATGTCAATAAAAAGGATTACCACTCATCTGCATCGATCTTGCCTAATGTTACCTGTTGATTAGTACAATTCCATAATACGGCTTCATTTTCTAAGCGAACAGGGTTTTGCATTGTTACTGCTAGGCGAAATCTCACGGCTAATTCAAAAGCGTGGAGAAATTCATTTCGAACAGAACTTGGTTTATTTTCGAAGTTTTTTTAAAGTATAGCATATACAATGTCATTAAAGTGGATGCTATTTTAAAGAAGATTTACTACAGATTTTAAATGTTCAAAAATAAATTATTCAAATACCTTAAAAGAATTGGAAAATTGTTTTTTTCTGTCTAAAAAAATGAAATAAGTTACAAAATTACCGTATTTTAAAGAGAAATCTAAAAAAGTCAACTTCAAATCATATAGATAAAGTACTATCTAGAAAAACAAATGTTTTTTTCATATTTTGTCGTAATTCACCTGGGAGTAATTTTACTCCCAGTAATTCTCAAGATTTCAGTATAGGAATAAACGTATTAACATTTTCAAAACCACAGTAAGGTTCGGGTACACCGGAAACAGTAATATATCTAATGACATTTCTCCTGAAATAATATGTGCAGCTTATGTATGAAAAACTATATGTAAACCCAAAAGTTACGTAAGTTGCAGAATAAATTTGATATGAAAGTGGACATAACAGTCCAACAAGTCATTTGTCACTGATAAAGTAAACTTGTTACAGACAGAAATTACTCAGAATCCCAATATTTTACAGGATGTCTTGTACCCTCTCAGTTTACAAATATTAGAATATTATGTTTCTCTGTAGCCTGACTTTTCCAAGTCCGTATTTATGTACAAGGCAACAGTTAAAGCTACTAACATGTAATTATATATTTTCAACTTTTATTATTTAGACATATTTCAGTTTTGATGCAAGAAAATCGAAAATTTTCATCGTGTTAAAAGTAATCTCTGATAAAAAATATAAATGTGAAGAGTCTAGCCAGTTTTGACAAGATAATATGTATTGGCTGCATGCATAAATGTGATATTTGGACAGCCAATTGGCTGACCCCGACGCGGTTAGCCAATTGGCTGACTGATGAGATTTAATTTTGGTGAGCCAATTGGCTGACTGTGACACGGTTAGCCAATTGGCTGACCATTTGATAATTTTGATCTATTATTCAACTTTTTGACATTATAAAATGTTTATTTGGTCATTAAATTTTTATTATTATCTGCATAGAATTTAAAAACGGTTGTAAATTTTTATATTTTCTTGCATAAAAAACGAAAATTATCAAAATAATTAAAGTTGAAAATATATAATTAAGTGTTCACTACACCACATTTTTCAGTCACAAACTTGCCCTTGGTATCTACCATGAAAACATTTTTAAAATAAAGCTTCATAATGCCGCCATTTTGTTTTATTCAGGTCAATTTCTTCGTAAACTGTGTCTTTGGTGATTTTAATATTATTGCTGGAGGGGCTATTTGTTCCTATTATTGTTATCCTTGTGAATTACCATTATTTGCAGTTTGGGTCAGCTTTTTTAATCATCCCGCATAATTGTATGTTCATTCTGAATCTTATGTTTTATAATATTTTTACTGTATAGCAATACTACATGGCTATATTATGGCTTTTTTAATTTACTGTAATTAAGCCACTTTTTAAAAATGTTGCACATATTTGATCGTTTCTGGTGTAACGAAATTACCTTCTGTGGTTTTCATGATACTTACAGAAATCTAGAAAAGATATTAATATGATTGTTGCACAATGTGTAGGGCACATTCTTTATTATATTTTTCCCAATTTTCAATTATCTACCCTTATTATAACAACAGTTATGATACAACAGGTAGAACTTTTTGAATGACCCTCGTATAAAACAACCACACTTTTGGCGCGTCAATTTCACCCCCCCCCCCCTTAGGTGAGGACGTAGTAGAAATGCATTAGACGTCGTTAATCAATTAAAACATTTCACCTGGTCTATAGATCTTTCTGCTTAGCTGAATTAATAAGGTGGCTATTTTTAAGATATTTTGAATTAGTGATGATCAGGAAAACCCATGTGACATATAGGTCACAGGGGTCAACATAACGATTTTCACAAGAAGATTTTCTTCTCGTCAGGGTACAATGCATGATCGTATAACCCATGCATATTAAGGCCCTGCGGGGAAACCCGAAACCCCGAATTTTCCCGGACCGGACCTGACCGGACCGGACCGAAACCGGGTCGGGAAATTTTTTTGAGCTTTTTTCGGGTTCGGTACGGTCCGGGAAAAATATTACCGGGGTCGACCGGGTCGGGGAATTTTCACTCGGGGTCGGGGAAAGTTTACATTCGGTCCGGGAAATGCAAAAGCTCGTTCGGGGTAAAAATAAAATGGAGCAACAATTAATCGCTGTGTCTATAATGTCATTTTTTAACTTGCACTTTCACGTCCATTTAATCGTTTGTACTTTGCATTAGTTGCTGATCTGTCATTTGTCATTGTCTTGCATTTCATGTACCTGAAATGTTACGCTGTTCATTGATATCAAAAAGTATACTACTTCAGGTTGAGCTCTTGGGGATCATTATATGATCCCACACCTTCCAATCTATATTACAAAAATATTAATTACAATTTTTGCCACGATGTTTGGAGTTGAAACTCTATTTTTTCCTTTACCACTTTACCGAATAAAGCACATTTAGACTTGTGACGTCAACAAGCATTTGCTTCTTATAAACAATCACATAAATTCCCCGCGCGCTAAGAGAATGATCTATGATTGGTTAAAAATCGGACCATGAAATCATGTGAACATTTTTCGTGAGGTCCTAAATAAGGTCATTTGTCTTAAATTGAGTCATTTTTTTTCTTAATTGGTTTTAGGTGAAATCGTAATCATTTTTAAACACCATTTTAATGACTTGAAATTCGGGGTAACTCGGGGTCGGGGAAAAATATCCATCTTGACCGGGAAATCATGAAAAACTACCGGTCCGGTCGGGGCAAGCTAAATTTTTATCGGGTCGGTCCGGTCGGGAAATAAATTTTCGGGGAACGACGGGGTCGGGGTGAGAAAAATCCTGCCCCGCAGGGCGTTACTAAGTAGCTCGTGAGTTTGAACAAAAGTTCTATTCATTTGGGTGACCCAGGGTAACATGGGTCAAATGTTGATTTTTTTTTACAAAATCACCATAACTGGTGAATTTTGACCTAACTTGGTGAAAATAATCGTTAACCCCATCCCAACATATCATGTGACCCAGCTGGAATCAAAGATTACATACGGGCCGCAGGGGCAAAAACGGTATTTTCATAAAACATTTCATTTACTTATAGACCTACGTTGCATTATTACGTGGCATGTATTTGAAGTGTTATAGATTATAACTCTCAACCAAACAAGGGTTACATATGAGGTCACATGAGTCATAAAAAAGGTTGCGACAGGGTCCGCGCCACTTCAGTGACGGAATCATGTCCAGTTCTTATTAACATTAACATTGCTATTATTTCGTCGAATTTCCTAGGTAATTAGAAGAGCACTGAGAACGCTCGTGGATAGATATCAACATGTAAGTATATCTAAAAACTTTCATATGGCACTTTATTCCCATTCGTAACTTCTTGACTTTAAGGTGCGTTTACATTACGTCGTATTAGGGGTAACGACAAGCAACGTAGACATGCGAATTACAGTTTTGAATTGTACGCCGCTCCTCGTTGGTTAGAGTCAGTTCACGTTGGCACACGCCTCTAACCTACGCAGGTTGTCGTTACTATCGGTCGCTTCCAGTTACAAGTTTAAAAATGTTCGGATGACATACATGCAGAATAAGGTTTGATGTCGTTGAGATGTCGTTGGCCACCGCAACCCTCGGTTCTTTGACGTTTCCATGATCGTTTGTAGCAGTCTGTATTAGTTTAGAGGTCGTCACAATTTCGTTGGTAATAGTTGTCAACAATACTTGACGAACTGTGACGACATACTGCAGTGGATAACGAATTGTAACGACTTTGGGTTACGTAAGTAAACTAATGATGGCGCATTGCAACGATGGTCTGCGATGGGTTACGATTTGTAAACGATTGTCCATAATTTCAGTCAACTTTTGTCAGTGTTTTGTGGTTTTGTGCAGAGTTCTTTTTATTAGAGCTGTGAGTAGGAATAATTATAACACCCCACTGGGTTGGTGATTTTTTGATTAAAAAAGATTTTTAAAAATCGGATTTTTAAAAAATTAAATCGGATTTATTTGATTTTTTTTAGAATTCAAAATAAAACATGAACAAAAAAACAAGTTTAAACTGTTTTTGAACTGCTTTTAGACCAAATGCAGTTGACAAGTATTCTTTTGAAATATGTACTTAAACATTTGACAAATAATCCACTAAATTAAAGTTACAAAAAAATCTTTACATTTAGTGATTCAATTGGTGTCAATCAGGATACGCTACTGCCTTGGGACTGAAAAAGCTGTGAAACTAGTGGTCTTGTTCAAAACTTTTAATATGGAATAGATCCTAAATTCAAATTAAGATGTTTACATTGTTTCAGGAAGCAAAGGAGTAGACTTGATTGTCATCTAAAGTTATGATTTACTTCTACATATTAGTGCCTAATGGTGCAATTCTTTATTCCGATTTGAATGACAGCCTTTCCTCTTTTCTCCTGAGCTAAATAATAATAAGAAGAGTACAACATAAATGTATGCTGAAAATTTCACTTGATCTGACCATTCATTTTCAAGTTGCAAACTTTTACAGCATCTTAAAAATCCTCTATGGCCACTGTGTTGTAATTATTGCCGAGCCCCAACAGTAATCATAAAATGACACACTTTGGGATTAATCAACAAAATGCAGGCATTTTTGCATAAAGGTTTGCGTGTTTGTAACATATTCCAGTCAATTATCATTATTAGCTCAAAAACAAATTTTAAAGATTGTTAATGTTTCATACGATGGGTTTATTGTTAAAAATTGTGTTGTTTGGAAAATGTTTATAATTGTGTTCTTGCATCTAATGAAGATTAATTGAAAGTGCTTGTAGAGAAATTGAAATGATTCAATTGAAGAAAAAAAACAGTCAGTGATTTTTTTAAAAATCCAAGTGATTTAAATCGCGGTTTAAATAGGTGATTTAAATCAACAAACAACCTTGCACTCGCACAAACTTCTAGTCACGTTACTGTTGCCGTAACCATTCGATAGCATTCGTTCCTTTACGTCAGCCAAGGTCAGCATTAGCCGCCTTACTACGTTGCTTACAGTTGTTCTACGTCGAGAAGTTGTGACCCAAAGTCAAGCCAAACTCTTAATTTACCAGTAAATCCGCGTTTCTTTCAGCAAGCACTCGTTGCCGTCGCGTCGCTGAGACTCGTTACTATCCGTCAACAAACTTTGATTTTTCATCTTTACTCGTTGCTTTTCGTCCAGGATTTTGTGCTTTTCGAATACGTTTCCCTAAGTCGAGGGCAATGTCGTCGTAATGTAAACGCACAATTACCGTCCTCGACGTATAGCAGATGGGCTACCGAAATTTCTGCCCAATAATCTGCGGAATATATGGGCTTTTTTGGTGGAAAATTGCCACTGCTGTTTATGTCACAGTACGAATAATCTAATGATTAATGAATGGTATAAAGGACAAAGGTCCAGATCTGTCTATATTGTAATATTTGTATCTGTAAATCCCCAATGACGACATCCTTTCGCTATTTTCATGCTGCTTTCGCTATTTTCATGCTGAGGATTCAAAGATTTAACCTTTTTGTGTTGTGGTCCCAGCAGCAAGCTCCCCAATTTGATGCAGGCGTTGTGTTATGAGGTAGGACGAATCTGCGTTACACACTGATGTAGAATGGAATTTGCATGTCTTTTCTTTTTAACGCATAGCAATTCTTTTCCTGTGTTAAAGTCCCAGTAAATTATATATCATTGTAAAGCTATGATTGTAAGGATTGTCAACAAACCACAACAAAGTGGATATACAGGGTGGAACAAATGTCATATAGGGTGTAAATATAGAATGTCATGCCAAAATGGTACCATAATTGATTTCATCATATCTTTATAACTGTTTGTAATTCAATAATCTGACCCCTCGATATATGAAGGGAGTGCTATATACTTTTAAATAAACCAAACTTGTAATGAAGGAATTTGCTTCTGTACTAAGCTATAGTGTGATCAAATATTATTTAAAAGTCAATTGGAATCCATTACTACAAATTCCCAATTTATATGTCTTCATCCAAAATTTCTTTTCATAATCATCCACAATTTCTTTTCATAATCACTGATTTATCATTTGTTCATAAACAATAACCCTTCAGTAGGTACAACGACAGGTAATAGCCAATACTTATAATGCACCGTATAGTTGCCTCATTGATGCAATGGTTGTAGCAGGTATACGTATGCATTATGCATACATACTTGCTACATCCATATGATCCTCGCACCCCCACACAGCGCCATTTGAATGCAATTATAACAAAAAGGAAAGAATAATTGAATATGAAAGAATGGGGACTTATAGCCGGATAAATTGTAAAGGACATGGTCCATAAACCAAATCAATTGACCACTCCTATCTGAAATTATGGTATAAATACTCCTGATTTTTACCTAAAACTGTAACGCCTCCACCCTTTTACATACCTCACCTACTGACATAGGGCCTGCAGTCACTATATAATTGACGGTAAATGTAATGTATACGAGGCGCGAAATACCAAACGCAGTTCTAGATATCAAGAGGTCACACTTGTGGACATTGTAAATGCAGATGTCATAGCGTGTTTGAAGAGTCAAACCAAGATGTCAGAGACAACAGAAACTATACGAATTTTACCAATTTATATAGCATGGTTAGTAACTCCTGCAATAGGTCACCATAATTTTGGGGAGATAAAGGCAACATCTAAGTAGTGGAGCCCTTCAAATATCTTGTAGTGTATATGGGACAAACATAAAAGAGTTTAACCACAGACTAAGCAAAGCCATCGAATCATTCAGAGAATAAGACACGTTGTAAAACGATTGGCACACATACTTAAGGAAAAGATGATATTTTACAATATACAATACAATATTATTGACGTCTCAGAGACAAGAACAAAACAAGACCCAATGCTTTTGATATGCAGTGTCAGAGAAAAATCTTACGGATTACCTGGACCAGCATAATATAAATGGGTGTGTATGATGACTACCTTCGCTGAACAGCATAATCAGACGTACGGTAACAAGAAGATCCTAAAGCCCGATATCTATTCAATCCAACCCATGGACACCGTAGACGGGGAAGACCCCAAGACCATGTGGGAAGATGTCAACTTCCTCAGATATGAATTCAATTAGAGAATAAAATATAAGATTTATTGTTTTCCCTCTATCTATCGTCTCATAATGGATGGGCGTACATTATTTTGAGTAATGGCACCCATTACTCAAATGAGACGATATATGACAGGCAAAACAATAAATCTTATCTTTTATTCTCATTCTTAGTCATAAATTTGAGTCATTTATAAACCAAAAACTATGTTTTTGGTTTATAAATGACTCAAATTTGACAGTTATTGCCAAAAAGTACAAACATATCATTGGAAAAATGTACACCCCTATTCGAACACGAAATATTCCAAACCCAGTAAAGCTGTTCGCGCCGGATGTGTGCGTATAACTGCATCGCGCCGTGATTTTGAACTCTCTTTTGCTGGGTTTTTTTTAGGCCTGCACCTTGCTATAATGATACTCATTGAACTTCACTGGCTGCCCGTGTTGTTCCGTATTCAATTCAAACTCGCCGTGTTTGCCTTCCAACATTTTGAAGCCACATTGCTTCAATACCTATCTTCCGTCCTTTGTACGTATCAACTGTCTCGTACACTCAGATCATCTGCTGAAAAACACCTCAAAACTCCACGGGTTAACTTAAAAACTGCCGGTGAACGTTCGTTCCACTATGCTGCGTCTTCCAAACTCGCTTCCAAACAGGATTCGTAGTATTCCAACACTTCCTGTTTTCAAACGCCATCTCAAAACCCACCTGTTCTGTTTGGCTTTCCCTGAATGTTAGTGTTGTGTTCTCATATTGTTTGGCGCTCTTGAGTTCTTCGGAAGATTTTGCGCCCTTAAAGCACCCTTTATTATATCATTATCATTATTATAATTATTATTATTATTAGTAGTAGTAGTAGTAGTAGTAGTAGTAGTAGTAGTAGTAGTAGTAGTAGTAGTAGTAGTAGTAGTAGTAGTAGTAGTAGTAGTAGTAGTAGTAGTAGTAGTAGTAGTAGTAGTAGTAGTAGTAGTAGTAGTAGTAGTAGTATTAGACCATTAAAGGTGTAACAAAATGAACAGAAAGTGAACATAGATAATAGCTGATTAATCCAAATAAACCATTTTGATTGAAAGTTTGGAAAAGGTATACTTTAGGTCCCATCAAAAACTATACCCTGACCCTAACCCTAAACCCTAACCCTAACCCTAAAACTAACCCTAACCCTAATCCTACACCCTAACCCTAACCCTAACCCTAACCCTAAATTAAACCTAACCCTAACACTAACCCTACACCCTAACCCTAAAATTATGGATGGGACCTAAAGTACACTTGGTCCGAAAGTTTTATTAATTAATAATCTTTAAACATGCATAAAAGGAAAACTGTAGAAGTAGTTGAACATTTTTTCAATGAAAACAAAAATAATAAATATTCGTTATTCCACTCCTCCTCCTCATCTCCTCATCCTCATCCTCCATCAGCCATCATCACTACATTCTCCGAGAGCGAGTCCTATATAAAACTCAGGCGGGTACTCCAATTTTTTGACAGGTATGTGCCGCACGTTTTTTATGTTTGTTTGGTGTTTTTTGTTCCAATTTAGGGTCTTGTGGAACTGATTTTTGTCCAAGAATATCGTTTATGGAACTAATTTTTCTCTTAATTGAGGTCTCAATAACTGTTTTTTCTCGTGAAATTACAACTGTTTAAGCTCCAATTTGCAGTCAGTGTCGATCATGTTTTTTTTCCCAAGGTGCAGTGTCTAGTGTCCAATAAACCTTTCTAAGGTTGCATTGCACCATTGCGACCACTGTTGGAAACGTTTCATTGATGATATGTTTTTCATATGGACGGACTCAGAAGAAAACCTATTGCACTTTACAGACCATATAAACAGCTTTCATCCGACCATAAAATTCACGTTAGATTTCTCAGCAGAACAAGTTCCCTTCTTGGACACTCTAGTCAAGATCAAAGATCTTTGATCTTTGACATCTGTTCTCCAAAATCCAAAATAGCTCTATCAAAGTGCATAAAAATTGTAATATCTCCTCAACGGAAGGTCCGATTTCAAAAATTCAAAAGATTTTTAAAGCTGAAAGTTCCATCTTTTAGCATATAAAGAAATATAACAAATTTTTAGTTGGATAGTTTTTGACCTGAAGTGCCTAATAATAATGGTGTCTCGGAGTGTTAGCAGAGCAGAACGAGGATAGTCGAAATATTGATAATCACCCCGATTAATCTTGATAGCATTCAATAGGATTTCTATAGAGCCGGTCAAATCCCTTTGAAAAAAAACTCTCATTTCAAATGATAGCACCTGTTTTTATTGCACTATATTTCCCGAATACGATTTTACAAAGTTCAACATTTTGTCTAGGGGGGACTCCAATATTGCATGCATCATTCTCCTGTCCACTGAAAGCCGAAAGCGAGTTAAGTTACTCCCAAGAGAGAGTTTAAACCAGCAAATAAATTTTGACTCTCATAGTATGTCATTATTAACTCCATTTTGGGAGTCACTTGACACCCATGGAGAGTCAATAACATGAATCCCCTCAGGAGTCACTTCAACCCGACTCCCCATGAGAGTTACTCCTCACGTTGATACTCATGAGGAGTCACGTTGACTCTCATGAGAGTTAACGTGACTCCTCATAAGAGTCATGGATGCTGGGCACCCTTTTAAGAGTCATTTGACTCCCTTTTGGCTTTCAGTGTCAATACCCTTTCTGAGGAACAGTCGGAAATATACACCTCAATATACAACTTAGTATGAAAGTACTTTGATAATGTCTTTTAAAATAGAATAAATGAAGGTCAGGACCAACCAATTGTCTACTTTTCAAACCCCCTTTTTGCCTATTTGTGAGTACCCCGTAATGTTCACAGCTTAAACAACCCGGTATACAGGTTGTAACAGAAAAAAATATACATTGGTATATACACTGAAAATATAAAGTTACACTTTGTATCACATTGTCATTTATTTATATGGAAAGCCAACTTCTTTAGCTACAAAATGCACTTTGTTTCATCCAAATTGATGGTCTATAAGCAGAGTTATGGCAATTATACTGACCCTACCTTCAAACCACCTGGTCCAGTTCATCCGATTCATTAACCAGTAGCAAAGTAAAGGTCAAACTATACTTCTTATGGGCTACCAAGCATTTGGTGCATCAAGTCTTTGTCATCTTATAATCTGATATATAGTTTCAATGTACTTTCTATTAGTAACGGAGGCTTGGTGATGAAAAATCAATACTCCACCAAATTTTCTTTGCTTGGTGATTTTCAACATCAATCATTCGTTATTGATTAGAAGATGCATTGGAATTAATGTAATAACAAAGACTTGTTGCACCAAATGTTTGATAGCTCAAAATAGTATGTTTTAACCTTAATGGCACATAATGCCCTAAATCAACCATACGATGTCCAACAAGATTACGAGGCTGATTGGTTTTAGTGTTCCATCTAACAAAGACAAGACCTCTTAATGGTGACATTGCCCGTAGACTGATGCATTTTTAATGTTAAACGGGACACCAAAACAATTTTTAAGAGATATCCTAGTTGGTGAGACAACATATCATCTATATGGCAGAAGTCGGCACACAAGCACTTTAAGACTACCCAGTGATTTGTAATACAGGTCAAAGGAAACACTATCCGGGACACTATCATTTCTGAATACACTCTCGTTTGCTTTCCCGTGTCCACTAAAGATATCGAGTCTTTGATGCGTCTGCTAAATGCTCTGGCATAAGAGCAATATTTTGACCTATTAAAGCATAACTTTTATAATAAAATATCATTATTTATTTATTTATTATTATTATTTAATTATTTGATTATTTATATTTATCTCTATTTTGTGTTAATTGTTTCCTGTTGTTGTTACGCCCATGGTACTTCGAGACGTATTGTGGCAGGACCTTTAAAATAACTTTGTTATAATTGTTTACAATGATAATGATGAATAAAAAGATATACTTTTATTAACTATATGCATTAATCATTGATGAAATATCATCGTGTTCGACGTAGAAAGTAGACGACATGTGACAAAACCCACAAAAATATCAGTTTATAACAAAATAACAAAGAGAGCATGGGCCATTATCATATCTAGTTCCCCGTACCTGATTGATATTACAGGAACATGACATAGATCGCACAATTGGGATAGACACTGGATATGTGGAGACATTTGACTTCGATATGGAAGATGGCGATATGACTTTTTTGATCAAAGTAAGCCATTTATAGTTAGTTAGTTATATATACCTATCTTGTATGGGAAAACGTACATATATTTGCAGTGGGAATCAAAGATCCCCTAAAAATTGTCAGAGTTGTTTTTCATTATTCAAACGCGAACTTGCTGATATTTGCAGCTCTGAATTTTCAGGGCCACAAGTTCTAGTCACGAGTTCAACACTGGTAAAACAGTTATCCGGGTGCCAATAAACTAAAAGTATTTCTAATTTTGTTTATTTTATTAGGTTTCTTGAAAGTCGTCATTTAACAATTAAGGGCTCTGTCAACCCTTCGTTTTCTGAAATATTTTGTGCTCTGTAACTCAGCAACGGGTGATTAAATCCAAATAAAAGTATACATTTCTAGAAGCGGATTTGCACACTGAACATGATGGTGGGGTCATTTTTGGACCAAAATGTAGAACCATTTTACTTTTTAGAATCTAGAAAGCAAAATCTAGGACCGCTTTTTCAAATTTTTGATTGTTTTCTTAGTTTTTGAGATATTGTCAAAAATTGGTCCAAAAATGTCCAAAAAATCCCACTCCTGCCACAAATTTTGGTGTCAGCAGTGGGATTTTGACCTATTTTTGCCAATATTTCAAAAATGTAGAAAAAATCAAAAATTTGAAAAAAGCGTTCCTAGATATTGCTTTCTAGATTCTAAAAAGTAAAACAGTTCAAAATTTTACCAAAGCAAAGTGTAGTTAGCTTTCCGTAAATTTTGGGGTCCAAAACATGATTTTTGGACCTTTTTTGGACCTTATGGCCAAAATTTCAAATTTTTGTCAAAAAATGACCTGACCAGCGTGTTCAGTATGCAAATTCACTTCTAGAAATGTATACTTTTAAATAAATTTAATTATTCGTTGCTGAGTTACAGAGCAAAACCACTTTCTGAAAATGAAGGGTTGACAGGGCCCTTAAGTGAACCATGGGGGGTGCTAACGACCTTTAATAGGTTTTCGCGCGTACCGAGAAAACGCAAAAAAAAAATCGCCGCTCCATGTAATTGTCGCAGCAGGTCCCTCAGTGGCAAAAAAATTCAAATCGATCCAGTCGTTCTCGTGCTAATTAGTGTAAAGGGATTTTTCGAGGGCGCTGATCAAATTTGTAAAAACGTAAAAATCATATCGGAAGGGTGTTTTTCAGGGGTGGTCCCTAGAAACCCCCCTCCCCCTTGAGTACAAACGGGTGGGAAATACCTTGGTCACTTAAAGTGTTAAAAACCTATGAAGATAGAGGATTTTCATTAAAACCAGGTTGATTACAACGAGACTAAAAGTTCATCTGTGTTGGTATAAATCATTCTTTGTAATTTATTAGATGTTCTCAACACTAATTTAACATATCTCGAATTTTCGGATGATGTGCTTCATTCTTCATCAGGAGTTAGACTGGCAACCCAGATTTGAGGTCAGTGACCTTATTGACACTTGACCTCAAAATCGAGTAGTAGACTTTCGGCATTTTGTGGCGGCCCCCGTCTCTGTTGAGTGATGGTTGATTAACTCTGATGTATATAGCCTCCTTCACATCACGTTCAAAGTACTTAGTCTCCCGGTCCAGAATTTTAACTTCTTCCAGATCGACAGTGTGTCCCGGGAATATAATGTGTAGGTGCTGGGAGATCTCACACGAGGTGGAACTAGGACGCCGGTGTTCTAAAAATCTAGTTTTAAAAGATCGTTCTGTTTTACCAATGTAACTTTCTTTACAAGGTCCCCTGAGAATTTTACCTTGACAAGGGATATAGTACACTGGGCCGGTGATGTCCCTTTTCCTCAGTTTTATCTTTTGGTGAAACTAAAAATTTAGTAACTGTCATTTCATTTCATTTCATGTTTATTCGACAAAACGACTTACAATGCAAACATAGCAAGTAAAAGAAAATACAATAAGACAGACACCAAAATGTAGTGATGTCAGGATAACCCATAAAGTTTGGCTCATCAAGCAAACTTAAAGTATGTGTGGGTTTAAAAACACGCACTCCTTATTGGCAGAATATTCTACACAAAGCCTCAGATGTGCCCTTAATATAAGGCAGAACAATGCTTTCTCGACTCTCCGTAGTTATATCCTGTTCGTTTGATGATTTAGTCTCTTTGGTCTTGTTTGACTCTGTATCAAATGTCCGCTCAGGATAGCGACATTTCATTAGCGCATTGTTAATATTTTACTTTTCTTCTGCAATATCCTGAGAATCAGTGATGACACAATCAGCTCTGTAATGTAGAGTTCTTATAAAGTTTTATGCTGTATTGGATGATTTGAATAACAAATCAAATACTGATCGGTGTGAGTAGGCTTGCGAAAAATTGTAATTTTCAAGCTGCCGTTAGGTTGTCTAACAATGTTGGTATCTAAAAATGCAAGTGATCTATTCTCCTCGCCTTCGGTGGTAAATTTAATGGTATGGTCCAGTGAATTCAAATGATCCGTAAACTCCTGAGCAAATTCTTTCTTTAATTTGGTATGGGTGTCATCCACGTAACGATACCACCACAAAGGTGGTTGGGGCAGTGGAAATGGCACGTAGTTCTAAATGTTCCATATCAAGGTTACATACAATGGGTGAAACAGGTGATCCCATCGCCGCTCCGTGAATTTGCTGGTAAAAAACTCCATCGTAAAAACAAAATAAGTGCATTTCAGGCATACCTTCAGGAGTTTAACAACATGCTTTGCAGATAAATTGGTACGATCACTTATTGTTCTAAGCGAGACTGAATAATGGGTAAAGCTTTATCAACTGGCACTTATGTGAAAAGAGCAGTAACGTCGTAGGATCTCAGTTCTTCGTCGTCTTCAACTCTTTTACGATTTTATGAGTTCAGCAAAGCTCTGGGAATAGGCTACATGGTGAATAGATTTCCCAACGAGTGGAGACAAAATGTCTGTCAAAAGCTTAGCACAGTTGTAAGTTATTATATTTGGAGTGCGTGTTTATTTTAAACCCACACAGACTCTAAGAGAGTTACTAATTTCACCAAAATATAAAACTGAGAAAAAGGACATCACCGGTGTGTACTATTTCCCGTGGCAAGGAAAAACTCACGGGGGACCTTGTAAAGAAAGTTACATTGTCGAAACAGAATAATCTGTAAAAACTAGATTTTTAGAACACCGGCGTCCTAGTTCCACCTCGTCTGAGGTTTCCAAACACCTAAACAAAGGAGGCTATATACATACAATCGACGCAGCCATAACCAACCATCACTCAACAGACACGAGTCCGCCACAAATTGCCGAGAGTATGCGACTCGATTTTGAGGTCAAGTGTCAATAAGGTCACTCACCTTGAATCTAAGTCTAACTCCAGGCTCATTCTCAGATAAAGCGTGCAACTTTGCCGTTTTGGTGTCGCTCATGTTCGTGTTACTAGTTTTAAATTAGCGTTGTTTAGCCTATTACAAATAATTTGAGTGATCTAGTTAATATATTAAAGTCATATTAGTAACATGTGTGAAGCTAAACATTTTAGCATGTCAGGAAAGTAGATAACGATTAATCTGAAAATGCAAAATCGTTACTTTTCCCCATGTCGCCAGCCATACTTTTTACGTTTTATGTGGCCCCGTTCCTAAAATATTCGGGCATTTCAAACGCAATGCATATTTTTTAATAGCCCGTAATAGGTATTAGTAATGACATATAAAGTTTAATTATATTAAGTATTTAATATGACATAATAGCTTTTTAAATCATGTCGCCAATATTGCAAACAGATACGAACCAAATTCTAAAATCGATAACAAAGTGTGAAAATCAATATGTTGATGGATGATTCCGCATTAGATTTATCAAGTAAACTTCAGTCTTGAATAACATATATGTTATATAGAATTATATATTTACAGTAATGATTTACAAGGATATTAATATCAAAAAAACCCTATGTGACTGTCACGTCGCAACAGATACGAACCACACATTTTGTCGCCTTTTTGCAAAACGCGGTACACTATGAGCGAAATAATACACCACAGTGTAGTATGTGTCGAGCTTCTAATTTAGTGTAAAGATCAAGTTTGTAAGAAAACTAATTTTCTAAATAATGAATATTTAAAAAAAGATTCCAACAGATACGAACCAACAGATACGAACATTAGGTATAGGGAATACAATGGTTAAAAATCAAGTATTTTTAAAACATATCCCATGCACTTTTTCTTCTTCAGAAGCCATAAGAGTTTATGATTTTGTATGTTTTTCATGAGTTGTTAGTAGTCGAAATTTCAACATTTCTCTAACCAAAGTTGCACGGTTTATCGGAGAATGAGCCTCCAGATGAAGGATTAAGCTCATCATTCGAAAATGCGAGGTATGATAAATCAGTGTTGAGAACACTGGATAAATTACAAAGAATGGTTTTCATTGCACTTAATTAAATGCATTAATTCATCATTACCTGTATTATTTCCTCCAATTACAGCAAGGCAAGATGGGTACTGTAGCCTTTTTTGAACACTACATCAGGAGAAATAATCTTCAACCTGCTCCTGGTCAAGCGGTGGTCACAACCCGTCGTACGTGCACGTACGTGCTGTCTGCGTGCAAAAACGTAGGAAAATCGTGGAAAACGTACGTTGTCGGTACCGACTCGGTACCGACTCGGTACCAATTTTAGAGCACGCAGACACGACGTAGCATTTTTAGTCCATGAGGAACTTTCTCTGCGTCCTTCTACGTTTTTTCCACACGTACGATGGACGCACGTGCATCGTACGAACATCTAAGAGGCAGTGTCTTTCATCTTTAGAGGTGTTTGGTAATAATGGTTTGGGGTATACTAGTAGTTTGTACAGCAATAGGTAGATGAACTGTCTTGGAGTTATTCCAAAATATAGCTTGCAAGAGTTCTTTTTTAGATTAAGAAAGGCGAAAAATGGGCATATTGAAAATAGAGTAATTCGTACAAGAGATGCTGGGCC
Organism: Ophiothrix spiculata; assembly: GCA_000969725.1. Classification (NCBI taxonomy): domain Eukaryota; kingdom Metazoa; phylum Echinodermata; class Ophiuroidea; order Amphilepidida; family Ophiotrichidae; genus Ophiothrix; species Ophiothrix spiculata. The sequence goes on from JXSR01S008738.1 coordinate 37,560, forward strand.
ATGCTGATAACATAAGAAAAAAGAAAGAAGCAAAAAGAGAGGAAAAACATTTCTCCAGCCATATCAACCTCGAATCGAGGCTATTTTAGAGCCTATCTATACATGGCCAAACACCTGCCTAACACTTTAGCATATTCTCTTAAAAACACTGAAGACTAGATAATCATCTTTCTAGGCTTATGTACTATTTTCTGGGTTACAAGTGTGTCTTTTTTTCTCCCCGCTACTTTTCTTCTTACATATATATTTTTTTATATACCTCATATATAGATTCCTGTCCTCTGATTGGTTAAAAGTGAGGACATAGATTTTACTAGGCCCGGGCATATTTTTCACTTGGCCCGCTCAATACATTTTGCGCAAAATACGGCGCGGTCAGCATTGAAAAGATAATATCGTAAATCATTATCGGTTCTTTTAACCAACCAGATGACGAAAATCTATATATTCGATATATAAAACGAATATTGACTGCTTTTTGTTCGGGGCATGGTTAAAATTATTTCCCCTCGGTGATCTCAAAACCATGAATATGCCCTCAGCTTCGCTTCGGGCATATTCATGGTTTTGAGATCACCTCGGGAAATTAATTTAAACCATGCCCCTCAAAGCAGTCAATATTTGTATAATATGAATCGATTGAGCATGTTCAATGTAATATAACTTTAATTACTGGTCACAATTATCCTTACACAGAAAACATAAATTAGTCAATATTATCTATGACTAACAAAAGCTAGTCAATTTTACTAGTCAGAACAGAGGGACTAACTATAGTGCTCAAGTTCGCTAATTATGATTAGTCATGTGTTCTGGACCAATGATTAAATGTAACCGTACTAGTCAACATAGCAAAACGTCACTAACGTCACTTAGCAAAAGTTGAAGCATGCAGTGCATGACTACTATGAGGTGTCAGGGTTTTTTTTATGAATTCTCTGTCTAATTAGCTCTACTAATGCATGACTGGTGGCCAGCTTGAGGTCCCGGGCTTGAGATGTGAGTGTTTTTGACGAATATCTTGACTAATTTGCTCTACTAATTTAAATCAAATCAACTACTAGCGGGAAAATCTTACTGAAAACATAAACTAGTCAAGCAGCTGCTTGACTAACTTTAAACTAGTCAGACAAGTTAGTCCAGCTTTCCTGACTAGTTTGACGTTGGTCAAGCTAAATTCCAAACTAGTCAAGCCTGCTTGACTAGCTTGTAAACTAGTTAAGCCTGCTTGACTAGTATTAAACAATTCAAGCCCGCTTGATTAACGTGCGAAACTTGCTTGACGTGTTTGCCAGACTGAGAGCTTGAGTCTTGACTAGATGGTACAAAAGAGCTTGATCAACTTCAAGTGAGCCCAGTCAGGTGGAGTCTTTGAAGACAACATGGTGGACAGCACAGACATGTGAAACATCGTGCAGTCGTTTGACCTCATACATGTCACCATCATGTACTACTGATGTATCGTGAATTATATCATCTGTTTATATGCAGCTCACTGACTATTTTGGTGGTACTCATATGTCACTCTTAAATCTCTCTCTACATTATTGACGGATTAGCTATACAGCGTGGATTAAGCTTAACAGCTTGTTGTCCACCTCTTCCAGCTTGTTAGTCATGCAATTATAACAGCTTGACTAGTTTGACCATGCTAGTCAAACCTGTCTGACTACTAACTTAATTCCAATAACTAACAGTTAATTAGTTCTCGAAAGCACAATTTTGTGTAGCTCCAAACTGGTCGTTTTCTAGTCAAGCTCCTAGTTTGCTAAGTCAAATAATTTTGACTAATCTTACCAGATAAATTTTAAATTACTCTTCCAAGCTTGACTAACACAAGAAATTATGACTAAGCTTACTGACAAATTTTAAATTAGTCTACCAAGATGGGTTTACAAAGCAAAAAAGCATAGTTCCTAGTACACAGCAGTGGCGTGCCCAAGATTTTTTGAGTGGGTGGGGCACAACCATCAGTTCCCCCGAATGACC